>CM046838.1:29416787-29524287 GCA_025618425.1 Heliocidaris tuberculata
AAAGGGAGATATATATATATATAATAGAGAGAGAGAGAGAGAGAGAGAGAGAGAGAGATAGAGAGAAATTGCAGAGTATTCAATTAAAGCGAATATGATGATTAACGTAGCAGTAAAACGATAGTGAAAAGTCAAGCTTAGGATTATTTCCCTCTTTTTTCTGTCTTTAAAATACATTTTGAAATGGTTTGATTATGTTATCTTTTAGATTGAACCATTTAATATTGGGAAATAAGTGGGGTAGACTGTCTAAGACCTGGATTAATAACATAACCCAGCGAACAGGGATGTCTTTTTGAGCAGCTAACTAGAACAGTTGAAGACAGAAAGTTTTGGAGAACCTATGTCTCAAGATCCATCACATTGGCGCCCCAATGGCCATAGATAGATAGAAGTGTTACGCTTAAAAGCAATATCATTACTAAATATGAAAGCTCAATTAAATGTCAAATTTTTAGTGAGGAAAAGCCTGAAAGGCAACAGTAATTAGATTCACTTTTTCAACTCCAGACAAAATTTAATATTGTATACATGTTTTATTATTTTACGTTGATTTCACGAATAAAATAATTGTGATAACATCGACTCTCACGAGCAAAAAAGAAACCACTTGTACATTATATAGGTCCCCTCTTCCTATATGCCCTTTTTCATTCCTTTGATGTGTATCAAATCACTTTTGTCCATTAAGCTGCGGACGCTTGTTTTACTGGAGGCCACCTAATGCATGCAACAAGCATTAACAGCCGATGCGATACCCCTACTCACTGTGAGCTCCTTGGGAAATGAATTCATGGATTACAATTCTGCTCAGCGCTAGAAGGGCGTTAACTCTGTACAAGCCTATATGCATTAACGCCCTTCTGGCTCTAAGGAGATTACCACAAACATCTATATCCATAGAAATCACAACCTCTGCGTCAATGCGCCGTCTCGGAGGCGAAATAAAAGTAACAGAGACAACTGGATATAATAATGTAGCGAGGGATTAGGCATTAAGCACGTACACTGTCATCAAGCCCATTGCCTCGTTTCTGCTCTGAATTTTTCCTCGAAAGAGAAATACCGGTAGGTTTGAGGTAAAGGACTTCTTTCTAGTCAGACATTTCTAGTCAGTAATGCTGTTATTAAGAATTATACGGGATTGGAAATACAATTATTTATTTTTTGTAAAACAGTTGTCTCTAGTACCAGCAGAACTAATAGTTTTAAAATGTATGTGTCACAGTGTGTCTGCACATAAGACGGGATCACTTCTATAAATTAACACACTGTGAATACACTGTGTTCAAATTTAAACACTTCATGCAATAGTGTGACACAGGGTGGTCACGGAAAGAACTACAGTGTGCATGTGTCACAGTCTGACTGCAATATGTGATTGGAAACACTTGCATAATGTGAGCTGTGTGAACACACTGAACACACTGTTCTCTCACGGTAAACACTTATTGACACAGTGTGACTATATATTGATTAAAAAATTAGGAACACTTGCATGATTCTAGCGGGTTCAACACACTGTGTTCATAATGCAAACTCTTTGTGTCACAGTTTGACAAAGGTTGGTCACAGAGAGAATCACACTGTGTACGAATCAGGGTATAACTCCGTGGATGACTTGGAACACTTACATAATGTTAATAGTGTTCACATTGTGTAGACATTGTGTCCACACTAGAAATACTTTGCAACACACCGCAGCTGCACAGTGAGGCCGCAGAGAGAATCATTTTGTGACAAAGTGTTTGAAACACTCCCACAGTGTTTTCAATGTACAGCACTGTGTTCGTATACTGGCAGTATTTCCCTATTGTACGACACAGTAATATTCTAGGTATATTGAGAGAAGGGGGGGGGGAGATAGACTGACATTGGGTTTAAATATAGAACTAGAGCTTTTCAAGTCTATAATAGGCCTTTTGGCGGAGGCTCACCATTATTGAAACTAAAACATCCGTTCGTGGGAAGATTTCTAAGAAAGGCATCAAAGCGTAGATGATGGCTAAAAGAATATGTGTGTTTTGATTATGCTATTTATTTTTCCGACACGTATTATTTAACATATATCCTGGCTTTCATGATAAGCAACTGCTTTTGACAACTATTTTTCTTGTAAAAATGCTAACCGGTGGTCAACAACAGAGTGGAAGAAATGTCAATCAAAGAATGAATAGAGAATGGGGACACACGTACACGAGATAGTGAAACGTGCACTTTTTGTGTTTATGTGTTGTTCTGCTCTGTTGATAGGGTATAAATGCTCCATTATTTAACAGTTTAACTCTGATGTCATCGGTTTAAAAAAAAATCGTAAGATTTTTTTTGCCGTATTGCTATGATAATGATGTGAATAAGACAAACATTACACATTTACATCATGATTTATAAACTGTTTATAGTTTAATTAATGATCTTCGGCAGAGAATTCATGAATAAAAAATGTCGTACTATAGAAAATAACACTCCCTCAAAGAGAAGAGTTTTATAAAGTTAAAAAAACAGGCGGTAATGAATGATTTTATTTAGACAATCTTGTCTTAAGCTCCATAACGAAATATTTTAGAGACTACAACAAAGTTGACACTGAATTTCCGAGTTGGCCTTTATGATTTTCCTGCAAATCTTTGTAAGTTTGATTACATTCTATTGTTTCATACGTAAAAATGTACTTTCCTTTACAGAAGCCACGCCCGTGGAATGTATTAACCATGTGGTGACGTGAATCAATTCAAAATGCTTAGTCGATGATGACAAAGTGGCTTTGGTTTTTCCTAGTAGATAATCAATAGTGTCTTCAAGGACACTACTTAATATATCTTCGTTCCATCTCTGGCTTTCCTGCGTCCGTCAGCGTCTTGCGTAAAACTTGTGTCATCCACTCCATTTTCATATTATTCAGTACTAGTATATCATACCATCAACATAAAAAAGGTTTAATTAATTTTTTTTTCTCAATAATAATGACAATTAAGATAATTATTATAATAATAATATTAGTAACGGTAATAATTAATGATAATAATAATAATAATAATAATAATAATAATAATAATAATAATAATAATAATAATAATAATAATAATAATAATAATGAAAATAACTAAATAATGATAATAATAATAAATATCAATGATGGTAATAATGATAATAACAATAACAGTAATAACAAAGGTAATACTAATCTTATTTAGGGGCACTAGTAGCATGGCGCTTACAAAACGGGGAAAGAAAGTAAAATACCAAACAGATAATGAATTAAGTTACATAAAATTACTCCGAGAATAAGTACATTTTAAGGGATCTTTTATGGGTGGCAGGATAAGATATTTTCGTAACTACAATGTATGATGTTGTAACGGGTTTTTGATGCATCTATTGTGAAACGTTTTTCCGTTGAGATTAGTCTAGATCTTAGGTTAACAAGTATTTGACATTTTATTGATTGCACATTACGTCGTGGTAAACATATTTTAATCACTTTCATATGATTTTTCTATTTTGCATAGGCGTACTGTTTATCAATGAGAATGCACAAAGTGATACCAGCGTTTCGCCTGTCGTTGTTGTGATTTTGTGTTTTTTTAAGTCATAAATTAGATGACATGAAAATAATGGTACGCTATATTACCGCTTTTATGGTTACAATTCCATGCAAATTTATCACAAAATATACCCGTATAACGTGACTTTTTGCACCGTTTTAAATACCACTGCTCCATAGACAGTGACCGGTATATAGGGAGATATAGAGAGAGGGAGGAGAGAAAGCCCGGAAGAGTCGGGAGCAGAGGAATAGGCAGTAAAGGAGGGGTGGACAAAATAGAGAAGCAAGAAAAAAGCAAACATTGAAAGTTAAAGTGAAAGTTGATTTTTTTTTTTAAATGGGAGGATATCTAGACAAGCAGATAGAGGAGGCAGAGAGTAAGCATCAAAATGGGAGGGATAGAGAGAGAGAGAGAGAGAGAGAGAAAGAGAGATTATGAAAGATAGGAGAGTTTTTGAAAAAGGAAAGTTGTCAAATTTTTAAAGAAAAAAAAATGAAAGAGAGAGAATGTGGGAAGGATGAAGTGTAAGAAGAAGAAATGGAGAGAGACAAAAGGGGTAGAGAGAAATGAAAGACTGTAAGAATGAATGGAAGTTAGCATTTTGCCATTTGTCACTATACTCAAAAATAGTAATTAATATATACCTATCTAACAAAAAAAGAAACTTGTCCAGTCATAATTGTATCGAACGTGATCGTAATACCTGAGGTCTATATATTCAATGTCTATCTCAGTCACACTTAACAGTATATAGCTTTATGCCCAGCCTTTCGATGGCATCTTATCTACTAAACATAACATTGGCTTTAGACAACGACAGTAGGACTTGTACATTTCTATTACAGTCTTGTAAATGGAAGACGAATGGCTTGTCGTAATGATGCGTACTTTACATCTTTTTAATGTCGATCTTAAAAGCATCAGCCTATAGGTCTGCATCAAAATGACGTTTAACCCTTTCAAGACAATTCACCACATTTTGTGGTTTGGCTCAATAACTTTTGATTCAGAGCTCTGAAAAATATACCAGATACATGAGTAGAAAGAGCAAAAATTTCTGCACACTCTGTGTCCATTTTTGTTGCATGACCATATTGTGTTTGATAGCAGGGAATTTAAAAAACAAGAATAAGCTTTAAAATCCTTAAATTGGCAACACATTGAGAGATTCAAAATCATTGTATCTTATCGAAATTGGCAATTTTTTCATCTTTTCGACAAAGTTTCTAACCATGTATATTGTTTCCAAAGACATTACACTTTATTTGAACCATGTAGCACTAAAAGAAAAATATTATTGTTGCCAATTTGAAGAACAAAATGTGATCAATTTAGCCCTGAAATAATCCCTGTCCTGAAAGGGTTAAGAATCCATCGAGGAAGGAAGGCCGCTTTTTTATGGGTATGCCTACCGGAATTCCGTTCATAATGTCAGAAATCATTCACTCATCATAATATAGAAAAACACAATTTGCATCCCATCTGTCAGTGTGAAAATATATATGTGGAATCCCAAGTATAAGTTGCTCTACTTTGACTCAAGTGGGAATTTTAAGTTTCACCAAAGTATTAACATAAATAATGTAAAATGTTAACTGGTAGCCTAGCAACCTGTTAATGTCTAAAGATATTGAAGGAGAAATATGCACACCGAGGAGATTTAATACTGATGAATAAGCCGGTCCTCTTTAATTAAATTCTAATCTACATGATCATATCCATGGCAGAATTAATTCAGTTGGAGTTCTCATCAGAGGACAAGCTCATTACTAAAAAGTTAAAGGAAACCCTCTCATAGTAAAAGATTGATTCGCCAATGATAACTTTAACTGAGATACGCAAAGCAAGACCACGTACAAAATTTTCTTTCAACCCATATTCACCCTCTCTCCATGATGCACATGATCTTAGACAGGCCCTCCAATTTCCATTGATAAAATCGGTACATCACGGCTTTTATTTCTGTTCACTGTCAAATTAATTCCTGGGGAACGTTTGGGCTTTTCAGGAAACACGTTTTGTACGTCCAAATGACCTTCGCAATCACCTATATAAGTCATGCTGAAGAAGAACGCTTTTGATGCGAAATGGTTACAATATTAGTGGGTTCACATCTAACGTATCAGTAATTTTTTTTAATAAGCCTCAAATATTATGTTTAACCAACGTTCACAAAGACATAAGTGCATTTATTTGGCACGTTCTCTTTGGAAAACAATATGATTTCATTTTCCTTCAAAATTGTGACATTTTAGACGCGTTAACATAGAAATTGCCGATATTCTGTATTTGTATAGGTACATTTCTTTGGTCCCTAAAAAAAAAAATTTGCATATCCTGACAGTAATCCGATATGCATTTGTAATACAAAAATCAAAATTAATATAATTAGTATGGTACGATTCGAATTGCACTATTTTCCTTTCGTGTGAATGGTCCCACTATGTCACGAAAACTGAAACACAATAATCCCTGTGTGGACAAACGTCATGAGTGCAATCATCCAAGTAACGAAATTTTTGGTTGAGAAGAGTCCTACAGAATAATAAGGCTATCAAATAACAACGACATAGATATCCGTCAAGTACATGCTGGTTTTGAATGCACCTAAAGTTCTTAGAGTTCAGCTTCCATTTCCGTTTCCGATTTTCTGTCTCCTTTACCTGTCATTTACGTTTTGGGCTGTTTTTGCGGTAAATGATTTTATTCTGCTAATAGAAGACATACTGTTTATTAAATACATGCCTTGATATATGATTTCTGGGCCTCAAACTTCATACAAGTGCTTTAGGTGCCCATTTTCAAAACTTCGGACCATCCCATATGAAAATGTTACAAAATCACTGGTTTGTTGAATATAAGTAAAATGCTTCTAAGTGTGACCAGTCAGACATTATGTCCTTGAAATTGACAAGACATGTGGTGTAGGTACCCATTATGACCCAAAAAGCCCACGAAAGGCCCAAATGAATCTATGTGCAAAATAGGATACAATTTAACCATGGTCAAATTTGAAAAGATGCCAATGAATGACTGTATTTTTACACAGCAACTACTAAAAGATGATAATCCGTAATTCTTTAGGATATGAACTATTTTGCACTTTAATGCTTTATTCTAAAATGCAGATCTATCACATTTTTTATACCTATGCAATATTTTCAAATTTCAATTCGGAAATGAAATGCCCCACTATTCAAAATTATTTAGCATTCTAAGATATACCTTCACCTTTGTTTTATTGTGTTTAAGTAAAGCACAATGCTGTAGTAAAACTTGTTTGTTTGTTTGTTTTATTTCCGCCATATAAAAAGAATATACAATCACATAAATATAAAGCAAATAACAAAATTCATAATATACATATACAACACAAGCCAAACTATACAGTAGTATGGCATTGAATTGAACGACACCATAAAGAACGATTGAAGATACAATGTAACAAAGGACAGGCAAGAAAGAGACGGCTGGATAGCCCATTTTCAGCTACACTTACATAGTGCAACTGGTCTTCCATGGGGACCAGATACTAAAAGAAAAAGAGAAAGAAAAAGTGAAAGAGAAGGAGAAGTGAAAGAAGAGATGAAGAAAGACAATATGAACACTATATTTTCTTTAAAATATAGTAATTTCTATAATAAACAAAGTTCTACCACAATACATTGTAAACAAAGTTCTACCACAATACCAAGTTATGAGTTTCAAGACACAGCATAGCCACTAAGCCACATCTTGAAATAGACCTGCAGCCATTTCAAATATGACGGCCATCTTGGTGACCCTATAAGATACGCTAGAGATATTCTGCTTACCCACCTTTTTGATAGAAAGCTCAGACTCAAAGTTATATGCAAGTAGGCATATTTTAAAACTTCAGCAGCCATTTTTAACTTGGCCATCCTCTTGTGAGAGAATAAATCATTTTTTCTAAAAAATTGTCTTTAATAGGCCCATGTGCCCACTAAAGTAGGTTTTCCATAATATGACCTTGATTTCAAAATTGCCGTCTACCATAAAAGAAATTAAACCAAAGACTAAAAAATCTCTTATTTTGCGCATAGATTAATTTGGGCCTTTCTTGGGCCTTTTTGGTCATTATGGACACCTGCGCCACATAACTTGTCAATTTCAAAGACATTGTCCGGCTAATCACGATGATAAGCATTTTACTTATATTCAACAAATAAGTGACTTTGTAATATTTTGATATATGGGATAGCCCTTTATTTGAAAAAATGGGCTCCTAAAGCACTTGTCTGAATTTTGAGGCCCGGATATCCTGCATAATATTTAGTATATCAGAACTAGATATGAATAAATCAATTATGAAGGAAAGATACCCTGAGATAGCCATGTTTTTTTCTTTTTAAAATGGGCACAACGGGCCCTATGGCCCCAATTTTAGGTGGCTCCCATATCCACATCCAACCTACATGCTTAATTTCATGCTTTTATGAAAAAGTGCATAATTCCTTCGATTTTCTGCACTAATCTGCTGGACTAAATACAGAAATTGATTATTACTATTAATATTATGTTTTTTTCTACTTTCGCGATGCAACGACTACAGTATACTTGGTTCGTAGTAACCGAAATTAAGGTGATCTTCATTTAAAAAAAAAGAAAATTATACGACTTATATTTTTATACGATCTTGTTCTTTTAGGGGGTTTGTTTTTTGTTTTTATTCAAACGCATTTTTTCTTTTCTTTTTTTTTTTCTTTCTTTGCTTTCTTAATTTTTTCCAACTTATTCCATTGTCTTTTCTTTCTATTTATATCTCTTTTCTGATCACATGTTGTAAAAGATCGGCATACCGTCGGGAAGTCAATGAGAGTGCAATTCATTAAAATATAAAATAACTTGTGCAAATGTTTTCCCATATTCCGGATTTAATGTTTCTATGATTACTTTGAAAAATTCACATTGGATCTTACACAGCTTCTTATCTTAATTTGAATATTTTAACTCTGTACAAACTTATCGAAGCATTCTCCATCCTACTTCTTATTTTTGTTAATTTTTCCGCTTGATTACTCTCTCATTCTGTAATATTCATCCGTATGTTAATCCCCCTATATCCACACTCCCCACACTCCCCACATCTCTCTCTCTCTCTGTCTCTCTGTCTCTCTGTCTCTGTCTCTCTCTCTCTCTCTCTCTCTCTCTCTCTCTCTATAATATATATATATATATATATCACACCTTCTCTTTCCTTCTCTTTTTATTAAAGGGAAATCCAATCTTTGCAATAATTTCATTTGTGTGAAAGGAAAAAAAATCAGAGAAGCAGATCGTGAAACTTTGAACAAAGAATTTCAAATTGGCCGAATTGGTACAGTAACTGCGATGTAGCTGCGGCAACTTTCCCATACGCTCCAACACACAAAATGACTAAAATGTCAATTTTTTAAAATGCATAACTTTCTAGGATCATTTTCTCTTTGCAGGACCTATAACAATGTGCTATCTACAATATATTTTGAGTTGCCCCGGGAGAAAAGGCGCTCAGGAGAAAACCGGAATTTAATGATATTTTGGTGTACGACAAATGGGAGAGTTGACCGTGTACACGTCACAATCGATTCACCAAATTGCCAATTTGAGATTCGCGTAGATGTAGTGATCTCATTTTTCAAACATTCATAATTCTTTTATTCTTTGTCCAATTTCTTTCAAACTTTCACCATCCTGTTTCTTTTATTTTTCTGTTTTCACATAAATCAGCTTTATACAAAGGTTGGATTGCCCTTTAAGTAAATTATTCAGTTACTATAAAATCTGTATTATTTACT
Source organism: Heliocidaris tuberculata (assembly GCA_025618425.1). NCBI lineage: Eukaryota > Metazoa > Echinodermata > Echinoidea > Camarodonta > Echinometridae > Heliocidaris > Heliocidaris tuberculata. Next base: position 29,426,134 of record CM046838.1, read on the forward strand.
CAGCGAAATGCATGACCAACAGGTAGATGATTTAAACTGTGCGTTCAGAGCTATCAACTCAACAGTTTTTTCACGAAGAAGTCAATCTCCTTTTTTTTTCAACCGTAGCAAAATATTGATATGTGATAGGCGTGAAAGCAATTTAATTCTAATAGCGATGAGTGGGCTGAAATTGAAAAATAACGAAATGCTCCAGTCACACTGGCACACCGACCCCCAAACCTACCCCAAAACCGGCAAAATATTGGCTAGGAAGTGTAACTATTGTCGGGCCTATCGTCGGTCAGATATCGGTGTCATTAGTGCTACTGGGGTATCAACTTGATAGGCAGCATGGGTTAGTTTTGTTTTGTTTTTTTTCCTATATTATAATATGCGTCAATCTCAACCGACAACATCGTAATTGAGTGACAAGCACGTGTTCTTAATTCCATTCGACAAGCCTAAAGGTATTTTAGTGATATAAACATGAGCTGTCAAATTATCTTATTTGTTTGATATTTGTTCATTTGCCTTCTCTGTCCGTTTCGCAGATGCATCCTGCTGATTTCGATCCATAAAGGATACAGACGAGGATCCTGCCGTTTAGATGACCTGATCATATTCCTGCCGAATTTCCAACAATCGGCAACAACTAGCCCTACCCAAATCAACCTCGCGTTATACCCAAACTAGATGATGAGTTCTTCTTTGAAACGGACCTGAATAGAATTGACCAGACGACAGTGACGACATACTTACTGGAGCAGTGAGAAAGCGCGCGCACTTTAAGAGAGGGTGTTCATCACTCGATGCATTCTGAGCAGCGGGGATGCCGATTTTACAAGCTGCAGCTTATTCCTCGTAGAAACACCCTTGCGTGCGGTTGTCGTTGGAAACGGACGAATATATCAAGCCATCTCACCGAGACTAGATTTTTATCCTTCCTCATTAATAAAGGTCAATAAAAAGTAGGGAGACGTATGAAAAAAATAGATAACAAGATAGAAATATTCTTCTATAACGCAGTCGTTGCCTTGGATAAGTCTTGGAATTCTCACTACAGATTGTGATGAGCAATATTCTGTTCAAAATATATACTTAGTGTTGGATTTCGAAGCTAGCTGATTGGTAAATACACATTGGGATGACCAGCAGTGGCAAAATGTTGCACAAGCAATGTGTTTCATCACATATGTGCATATGTTTGTCCAAGTTTGACAAGTGAATATAAAAGCGAAAGACGACGGTTAACAATTGTTACTGCCATCGGATACCGTTTCAAGGTGGAAATTTTGAAGTAAAATAGCAATAAAGCTAACCTTGGAATAATCGCACCCACCAGTGGGCATCGCGCACTCATTCGCGTCATCTCATTACCCTCCGTATCTGCCCCCAAAAAAGTTTGATCCGATCGCCTGGAGTAATTTGACCAAATCATCACTCGGACTTTACGTTTCCGTTCCCGCTTTTCCAAATTGGCAGTGTTTTCCGCCTCATTCAGCTTGGAAAGCGAGTTTGGAAGAAAGTGATAAAAGAGGATAGGAGGAGAGACAGACTAGATCCCCTGGTATACCTCAAAACGAAAGCTCGATGTTTTTAGATACGCACCATCGATAAGAAACAATGTTTTAGCGTCTTCTTCTAGATTAAGGATCACTTTCTTGATCGCCTTCTTGATTTAGAAAGTTTACAATAAATTGCATTTTCTTGAACCATCGATTTCGCACGAGATACGTAGAGTATCTAAGCTAATTCCGTACACGGTTGGCGTAATTTCTTCTCTTCATGTTTTTCTTTCATATGCACATAGCGAAGGATTAGAATTTGAAACTGCATGGATAACTTACTTCTGCTCATACATTCGAAGTACTTTGTTTAACATTAGTAATCAGATCTTTGATTTGTCGGGTTCTCGAGAATAGTACTTTTGCGTGTGTTTGGAGTTTTTCTGAACTATTCAGAACCATGGCGTCTTTTCCAGAGTTTATGCCCACAACGCCGAGACTTCTGAACGGCTTTCATACAACAATGAACGATACGGACATCGATGATGTGACGGACGAAGATCTGACATCGTCGTCATCGTCGTCATCTTCGTATGAATACCCTCGCTCCCTCGATCTTCTGACGGACGTGCCCGTCTTTACCGTCTATGCCATCACCTTTTTGGTGGGGATGACCGGCAACCTCCTGGTCATCTTCGCAGTCGTCAAGAGCCGGCGACTTCACAACGTCACCTGTTTGTTCCTGGCCAACCTGGCCGTCGCCGATCTCCTCACCGTCGTTTTCCTCATCCCACTCCAAATCATCGTCCACAGCAGCGATTACTGGAATCTGGGTGATGTACTGTGCCGACTAGCAGCCTATGTGGGCGTCATTTCACCTGTGTGTTCTGTCTTCACAATGATGATCATCAGTCTAGAAAGGTGAGTGCTCTTGCTTTCTCAAACTGTCCACCTTTAAACCTCTCCTTTTTGTATTTATTTTCAAATGTCTTCTTTTGAAAACAAAAGTTTCTTTCTCAGACATTTCTCCTATATACCTTTCTTGTTGCTGGTGTTCATGTTGAAATATTTGACATAGTTTTTGTCAAATACTACCTTCCCGTATCCGAGCGTATATTTTTTTTTATTATGCTTAAGGAATTAGATGGTTACGATGTACAAAAATAAAGACGTTCTATCCAAAGTTGTAAGAGATCCTGGAGAATTTTATATATTTTTTAGTACCTTTTCTGAAAGGTTACCATTAAAAATTTACTTTGAGTATTTTTTGAAAAGGTGCTTCCGAACACCTTATAAAAAGCCACTAGGTGACAAATTTAGGCATTTTTCACCCTCCCCTTTTTTTTCTTAGAGTGTTTTAGATTAGCTCTTTGATTGATGAATTCATCTGTTGAAAGGTCCACGTAATTATTTTATCTACGTGAAGAGATTTAAAACCCTCTTACTTTGTAAAAGCGCAGTTTATGCCTCTCTGTTGTCTGAATAATTGATGGTTATCGCTGCACGCAGTCGTAATAATGGTAATATGCTGTAATTTAACAGAAATAATCATATGCAAAGTACAAAGCAGTCAACTCTCTAGGTATTCACACAGCTTAGAACATTTCGATCATAAGTTGAGAGTGGGTTTACTTCACTATTTGAAGACGTGAAGCGTGTGACTCGGAACAATACCATTTCAATCAATGATAATCGGCGTCAAACCAGGTCAACAAGCACATTGTGATCTATTTGTAAAGCCACCAATCTCCCTTTGCATTCAAGCAAGTTAGTGAATAATGATAAGATTGCAAGATTACTTTATTTTTATTTTTTCATATGTTATGTAAGACATTTAGTCAGCTCGTGGCTATCTTATGTAGAAAGCAACGCCCCAAAGCCGAGATAATGAACAAGATAGAGAAACGTTACCAAAAAAATCCTTCGTTACGCATGAGCAACTCTCAGATAGAGTAGATTTTTCAATATATTTGTTTTCTTTTAAGTGTGAGATATGGTGTGTACCATTTATCAGTTCTTCAAAATTTATGATAGAAAGCAAGAAAGTCGAAATTATTAACGAGACATGAAAAACACTGAACAAAATTTTTGATTTCGCATGAAAAACTTTTAGATGATACTGAACTCTTTATTTCTATGATATTCTAAGAAGATATCTTCTAAGATCTTAGCTTTGTTTTTTTAAACATCGTGTATACAATGAAGCCATCTTTTCATCATAGAAAGCAAACAATCTAAGATCATAAAAAAGTTGTACAAACCATTTCACAAATCCTTAATTAGGCATGACCAACTCTTGTGTAACATTGAATCCTTTTTTGTGAGAGACGGCTAAATTTACTAAACTATTTCTTTTTTTCTTTTTTTTCCTTTTTTTTTTGTTAGGCATGATGTATACAATCAAGCCAGTTCTTAGACATCTTAAGTAGAAAGCACCAAACTGAGATCATGACCGAGATGTAAAAAAAAAAAAAAAAAAAAAAAAAAGAGTCTTGACAAATGTTTGGTTATACTCCTTAGTAAAGTTGTCGAATCCTCTCTTTATTTGGTGATAGAATACCATTTTTGGTTAAGATGGTGTACCTTTTAAGCAAGTTAGTTCTTCGACATCTTAAGTAGAAAGCAACCAAACTGAGATCGTGAAGAAGATATGTAGAAAGCATTGCATGACCATCTCCCAAATTAACACTTAGTTTTTTTTGTGTGTGACGTAGGTCTACTTAGAACATATCTCCTCAAATATACGCTAATTTTTTTTTTAGACATGGTGTATGCGATCAAGGCAGTTCTTCATCGTCTTAGGTAGAAAGTAACAAATGAATAATGAACAAGATAAAGAATACCTTTCACAAAATGTTTAAGCCGTTTTTTTTAAATTTAAATTAAGGAAGAAAAGGCCTCAAAATATCAATCAAGTTATCGTATGATGTAAGGATTTGTGGGGAATAGATAAAGAAAATAGGAAACTATACGTACTAGACAGCAACAATGTTATAATCTATTTTCAGGTTAAGCGTGCCACGCAAAACGTTATGATAGATAAGAAGGCGTGATGGTTCAGCGCGAGACCAGTAGCCTTGAAACCGGGAGGTCCAGGGTTCGAGACTAATTCGATGCGCTAGTGCAATTTGATGGGGCATTAATCGTCATTACTAAGTCCTCCAGCATATGCTTGCTTTCTTAGCAGTCAGGTAAAATAAACCATTAGACAAAAACAGCCGATTTAGTTTTGCTGAGGGCTAGGGTCAACGTTTATTACGGAACGGTACGTTTATAATTAATCATATCGGAATATATTAATTTATTGATAACTCACACCACCGCTATATTATGTCTTGCGTTTATTGCGTTATATTTCTCTGTGAAACAAATCGTCGGCTGAGAGCAAAAGAGGCATTAACTCTTTTGGGCATCTTCTGAAAAAAGTACGAGTTGGCCGACATCCCACTGAAATGCATGTAAATTAACACACTGGCTACGGGAACCGGAACGTCCCTCTATATCAATCCTATGGAAAGAGAGAATTCAGTAGTAAACGGGATAACACGCGTTGCAATGGAATGTCGGCGAACGTGTACCTGTAATGATTTTGTGGAGAGATGCCACTGCTCTCAACAGAACAGTGCCTTTAAATAAAAGTGCATCCTACTTCTACTTTGTGGGAGTCACATGACCGTTTTTATTTTTCCTCGCAAATATTTGCTTAATTGTCGCATTGTTAGTGGCTGGTGTGGTTTCTGTTGCTGTTGTTGCTTCTTGCTTGTTTTTAACGTTGTTCTTGAGTCAAATAGATGAAGCGATGAGATAAAAGCTAAGTATAAAATATCCATAAGAATTACAGATAATTAGATATATTGGAACAAAAACAGTGGACTGAAAGGGGATTAACTTAACCATTATTCAGACAGAGTGGTTTTGATGATGTAACGAGAGAGAATTGTTCATAGTAGTAGAAATGGGAGAGCTGGGGAGAAGGACCGATCACCTAAATAAGGGAGAAAGATTGCGCTAGTAATAAAGATTTAAAATGAGAAAAGGAGCGCTTCGATAATATTGCATTTTCTTTGAAAACAGAAATGCCTAAATTGTGTTTGCTACTTGTTCCGCTGTGGGTCCCACTGAAAGAGTTTGTTGTTCCAATTTTCTACCCAATTCTTTTCAAACGACGCTTGTGTATCTACTGCCAATACCCGTGGCGCAAACCTAATACAAATCCTTTACCTATCTACATCGAAATCAACTCTGCATTCCCTTGAAAGGTATTGGCTTAACCCTACTAGAAGAAAAAGCATAGATATAATGGATTTCATATCAGTGCTCCAGTTTAATTTCCCTGGGCGGTATAATAATAGTTATCATGTAGATTCCCTATTCCGGAGGCACGACATGACTACGGGTAATCCTCCGATAAATCATTTTTTTTCTTGAATTTTTGTTTGATAATTTTCTCTGACTTAGAAGCCAACTTTATATCCAAGCACGCATTTAGGTATCTCCGCCTCGCGAAGCTCCCGCAAAAAAGGTGTTTTTGTCATTAATGCATTTTATGCAAAGAAACATGAGGAGGGCATCTGGTGATGACGTTACTGCATACATTTAAGAAGAGTGCAAAATCATTTATAGAATTCGAGTTTATGCATCTTTCTTATAATTTTTTTTTCTGGTGTGGTAAAGCATTTTCATAGGTCATGGCTTACTGTCTTGCATGACTACTGGAATCATGTATCTATTAAAAGAGAAATAGAAAAAGAGAGAGGTAAATAATAATAATACAATGTTTCTAAGCGCCGAAGTAGTAGTATTATTTCATGTTTCTTTATCACTTTCCCTTCCTTGGTCTCTCCCGCCCCATCTCTATTTCCCCCTCCAGCACACACACACACACACACACACACACACACACACATCAGTTCTCTATCTACCCATCTATTTGTCCTTTGGCAAGACATTAATCTACATTTGCCACTCTCCACCCAGGTGTAGTAAATGGGTACCTGGTAGGAATTCAGTTAAATAATTCAGTAGTGAACGGGTTAATAGCCTGGGCCCTCTTGCATAAAAAGTTGCGATTAATCGCAACTCAAAAAATTAAACGCAAGTCCCAAATACGCTATCCTGATTGGTTGAAAATCGAGTTGCGTTTAATTTTTTAACCCGTTCACTACTGAATTATTTAACTCTTATAGGCTTAATGCAGGAGCCTCCCGGTCCCCGTAGTCTGTGGGTTAATGCAGAATCAATTTATATCAAAAAGATTGTGCTCGAATAACATCAATAAAGAGAGATAATAATAATAATAAGTGGATAGAATACAACATGAACAAAATATATGAGATAAATAATGCCAACAATATTACATTAGCATTTAGGACAGCAAGTGTGTCATTATGACCTCACTGCAGTCTAGAAAAGCTTTATAAGTGGTTGTTCACAATGAAAATATAACGGTCAAGAGAACACACAAAAAAGCAATTCTTATGATTAAAAAGAAAAAGACTTACCTCTTTGTATAATGCCTATTTGGGGTTTGGGGCTTTTTTATTTGGGGGATAGTGTTGTAGTGGTTTTATGATCTTATTTCTAGTTTATTGCTATCAAATATGTCTTGTCTTTTGTTAGTCATATTACAATTTTGCGTATTGATGTTTCTTTATTTGACATTATTACTTTTAAGTAGGTAGTAGGTATTGAAAATAGGGTAAAGTCGGTTTGTAGTACACCAAAGATCTTGTATGTTATAATTGGCATTATGACAAGAGAATGCAAATCATTTAGAATAGAGAGAAAGAGAAAACGAATACTTTGGGTGCGTGTGGTTGTGGGTGTGTGGACGTGTGTGTGTGTGTGTGTGTGTGTGTGTATGTGTGAGAGAGAGAAAGAGAGGGGGAGGGGAGGGAGACAGCATGAAAGCAGCACGAAAGAACCTGCAAGCGAGAGATATAGAGATAGAGATAGAGAGAAAGAGAGAGAGAGAGAGAGAGAGAGACACGGAGAAGCAGAATATGTATTAATGATACCTGGATTAACTAAAGATAGAACAGAACGCATGAGAGTCCTTAATTCTCAAGTCACATCTATTGGGACGGTGTTTTCTTACAGACAATTACCCATTCTGTTCTCTGTGGTAATCTGCTCAGATTGTGGAACCACTGAGTAGAACATAAACACCTCTTATTGGCAATTTCCCCTGTTCTGGGGGGCGTTTCATGAAAGGACTTGTCAGATATTTTATCCGACAAATTTGCTCTCAGCCAATCAGATGCAAGGATTTCAGAAGCTTATAACAGTTGTCGGATAAAAATCACTGACAAAACGCTTGATGAAACGCTCCCCCAAACGTGATTTTGATAGAACTGCATGGGGATGAAGGGACAGTGAAACAAGACACAAACAGAAAAAGAGACAGCGATAGAGTGAGAGAGAGAGAGAGAGAGAGAGATGATGGGGAAAATGGGCAATAAAGAGAAGCGGTAAGTTTTGATTCATACCTTGTATGTTAGAGTTAATAACGAAATAAACTTGAATGGGAAACCAATGCACCCTTTCTCCGATTAAACTCATACCCCTCCCCACTCTTTACCTCTTGTCCTTAAATATATTGTCCATTTTCGAGGTGAATAATCCGCACTTTTATACGCCAGCATTACACTGGGAGTAAATGCCAATACATTCAATATACTGAATATCAAACAGTTAAAGGATCATCGACCAAGTCGGATATTCCCAGTGCAACGCCAAGAAATATGTTAAGGATTTCACTCTTTCTGAAAGTCTGGGGTGAAGTGAATCAATATGGGATAATTTTACTGGTGACTGAACACTATAGGCACAGGCGTAGCCAGCCTTTTTGAACGGGGGGCACAACAAAATTCGAACCAATGGTGATCCCGAAAAAAAATCCTTTTGCAGATCCTGATTTGTGTCGGATGGGTTACGGTGCATGGGTAGGACTATATGCACCTTTCGCATATCTTTTCTGCAAGTAATCGTAGGCCTACATACATATTTTTGCGAGAGGACTGACACCTTTCACCCGAATGTCAACTGTCAAGTTTCTAATTTTTTGCGAGCAAGCAAACATTTTGATACACTTTGTAGTGAAAATGTACAGAAATCTCGGTGTCCGAATATGTGGTAGTAGCCGGAATATAGGAAATCTAAAAAAATTCGGGGGGCTGAAGCCCCCAGCACCCGCCTCGTACGTCTATGCTTTTGACTTAACTTTATTTTCTATCTATTGCAGTGTCATTAGCAACAGTACAATGAATAATGGATATTTGCGAGCGAGCGAAGGGGCAAGCAGTTTTTCTTTTGCCTCATTGCGTTTTACTTGAAAGTATTTGGTCAGGTTAATTCTCTTATACAATTCGTGCATAAACTATGGATTCGTATGTTTGAAAAAAAATAGATTTAATTTCCATTCATAATATAAGAGATGGTTCAAGTTCGCTCTGTTGGGTTTTACACGTGCTCCAATATTTCATAGTTGTTTAACTTTTTGACGATGTGCTTCAAACGTCTACCTAATAGTATTGTTGCGGGTCGCATTGGCACCGAGCGAGAAAATTATGAAAAATTCTCCTTAATTTATGAGATTTAAAGAGCGATTTTGTTACATTTTCCTACAAATGGTTACAAATAATTGAAAGAGTAATTTATTATTTTTTTATGATGTTTTAATTCTTTCCTTTTACCGTGGGTTAACGGGGGGGGGGGGGGGGCATGGCCCCTTGGCACTTGGCGTTGTTACTTTTCAACTACAAAAGAATGCAATACTCACTTTAGCATTTATACGAATCATTTGCAAAATTGGATGTATTTTTACTTCCACGTACGAAGATTTACTGTGTTAAATCGAGTATTGTTGTTAAATTCTCACTGAAAGTGAAAAATCAAATTTTCCACTTTTAATCACAATCAAGTCACTTATTCATTTTTTAAAGATAAATTTTATGGCATATATAGGTCCTTTGTGGTTGATAATTGACAATTTTCTTTAAAATTTAAAGTCGTTTGATTTCAATTTGAATTCATCCCCAAGGAAAACCGATTCAAACGTTTTTAATGCATAGCAGTTGATATCATTTTCAAAGTTGATGAAGGATAAAGAGATTACTTATGTATAATGAGAATGTCACTGCCCTGCAACGGCTTTTCGATCATCTTCCCATTCTTTAGATGATCGTGCAAATTAAGGCTTCGGAATTGGAAACAAAATAAGCTTTACATCGCAAACTAAAGCGAAGACTAAACTAAATCGATAAAATCTCCCGACAATGGATGTATTTTTTACAGGGATGGAGGAATGCGGTAAAATCGAGAGACGTTTCATAGCAAATTGAGTCGGGAAGAGAACAGGATATTGCAACCAATACTTCTGCCACTTGCAAACTTTCATAATGTCAAAGTACGAGGATCTCTGAAGCTTTAGTATATTTCCAAAAGCAGTGGGTTTTCATTGCTCTCTTTTAAAATTAAGGGGATAGTCCACCCTAATTACAAGTTGGTTTTAAAAGGAGCAGAAAAATTAAAGAAACAGATCAGTGAAGGTTTGAGCAAAATCCAATAAGAAATAAGAAAGTTATGAATTTTTGAAGTGGTAATCAATCAGACACAAATTGGCAACTCCGTGACGTATCTTGCGAGCTCCTCTCCCATTTGCCCTTTACCCCAAAAATCATTAATTTCCATTTTCTCTAAAGGAAATATTCAATCGTACATGTACCTTATAGATATAATCATTGCTCATATGCTTTTACACAAAACCTGTATGAAACAAATCTATTCCTTCATCAAAAAACAAGAAAATTAAAATTTATGAAATTTTCTGTACTGAGCAAATGGGAAAGGAGCTCGCAAGATACGTCACGGAGTTGCCAATTTGTGTCTGATTGATTTACAACTTTAAAAATTCATAATTTTCTTATTTTTTATCGGATTTTGCTCAAACCTTCACTGATCTGATTCTTTAATTTTTCTGCTTCTTTTAAAGCCAACTTGTAATCAGGGTGGACTATCCCTTTAAGTAGTTCGACGGTCTGGTGCACGTAAACTAAAGCATATAATGACAGTAAACAGCGGATTGGGATTAAACTACTAACTCCAATCTCCGCACAACCTATTCATTAGGAAATGGGAAGAACAACAAACGTTAATTGTAAGCAGGGAAACCCCCCGCTTGAAGCAGGATAGAGCAGGGGCTAATTTTTTTCAAGTACAGACTGTAATTTGACGCTTAGAGATAAAGTTGAGTTCTGGTCATGCGATTCTAATGTGAAAGTAGCTGTCTCAAAACAATTGGGAAAAGTTGATCATGTCTACAGAAGTGTTGGTGTATACTGTGAGGTTTTAAAAATCATCAAAGTGATAAGAAACTGATCTAATCTCACTGAAAAGCACATGCACTGCATACAGAAATGTATATGGGACTACACGCACATTTGGCAAGAATTGAACTCTTCAGCTATTTATAGTCATATTTTGAATATAAGCAGGATAAGGGTGTTTGAAGAGCAGTCCTATTCAGGGGACATTTCTGCTATGATGTTCTTCCAAAGTGACAAAATAGAAATGCGAAAGCTCACAAATTGTTTTTCACCTTTTCAGAACTCAACATTCATAGGAAAATATGTCATGGCTTAAAATGAAGCCTAAACCAGCTCCTCGATGATTGTTGCAAACTAAAAGAGCACCTAGATTAAAGAGCTTTGGGGGTGTTGTACACAGTGTTATGCGTTACGACTAACAATGTTTTTGATCGCAAACTATAGAACATTGGTTCCCAGTCAGGGTATCATGAGCAGGAGGGCCATGCAGAAGGATACATGAAATTAGTTTGCGGGCCACTAAGTTTGACACATAACATGGACCCTTAAGGGATGACGAAATATTTCTCAAATTGGAGGCTATTTTATACCCTCCCTAACCATGTTTCCTGGTTTTCTGTAATATTATTGTCTTTCTAATTATTGTACATGATAGCATTTAATCATAGATGAATTCCATGACAGTTTACAAGTAAGAGAGCGAAGCGATCGAGTAAATTGTTTTACAGTTTAATTTATGCTGAATAAAGAATTATTTTTTGATTATTATTAAACAAGTAGTGTGTCCGCCAAAACAATGTGCATGCAAATTGAGTTCATTCAGGGTCATTTGTACCATGAATTAAATACGAACTGGAATATTGTCTCGTGGACCGCATGTGGCCCATGGTTAAGTACCAGGGCTATACAAAGTACGTGACCTTAGCGGCTGCTGATATTAAACCTATTAAACGCTACCCAGTATGGATGCGGGTGAATTTGAAAAGAAACTACCGTGCACGTGCGCAGTACTTTCTGAAATATTCAATATTGCTATCGTGTCCGACAGGTGTCAATAGTCGAGGGCCGATTTCAATATCTCGATCTAAAAATACCCGCTAAAAGTAAGGATATGTTACAGTAGAGATCAAGGATTTTGGAAGTAATTGGAGAAGGGGTCCAAAGAGCCGTGCAAAGGGAGCTTGCAAAAAAGGGGGGCATTAGTTGTCCACCAACTCCTCCCTCCCCCCGGATCTGCCGCTTCATTTTCCATAATGGGAAGATGTGCCAAATTTGGGGAGAAGATTTTTGAATTCCAGATTTATTTACCGGTTTTATAAATATGCTGAAATTTCTACAGGTATATGGTCTCCAATATAGTCATTGATTGATTGTTCTTATTGTTATAAGTTTTCATACAGGTTGCGGATTACCATTAGCCATCAAACCGATGGCAACAAACTACATAAAGCCTATATGTGAGAACATTTTAATTACATTCCAAATAAATCGTTTGCTCTTTAAGATTTGTCAGTTTGAAATGTCAGGTGTATCTATTCTACTTAACAGCTTAATGACTTGATACGTACCCCATGCCTTAGAGACTTTATTTAGGTACTAGAAAAGTATGTAAAACGAGCTGTCTCGTCTGACCGCTAGGTGGCTATTGTGGCGTAACATTATAGGCAGTCATTGCACTACCTGCATTTTTTCCTTTTCAGATGAAGAAAATTATCTTTTTAATAAGGAGGAGATTTGTTTATATATATATATATATATATATATATATATATATATATATATATATATATATATACCTGTCTAACATCACACACCGGACACGCTGGCAAGCAATAATGCTCTGCTCGATTTTACCGGAACTTCTAGATAAAAACTTACTGAATTTTCATCAAAATGCAATTGACAATGTATTTCTTCTCCTACGACTTGAGAAGTCATCATGCACTATGATGTGGAGTTTATATGCAAAAGGTATTAACTCACTTAAAATGAAATCAGTGTATTAAAGCGTGTAACTTTTAAGGAATGCAATGTATCATCAAATTGAATTAATTAGCTCGATCATGTGTGATCATGGTGATTATTTTTTTTCAAATATGATGGTGTAATGCAAATCACAAAGAGAAAACAAATAATGAGGATCTCCCCTGTGCATGAGTGAGTGAGTTCCTGTTCTTATAATAATAGTAATTATCAGTTACATGTGCTGATTATCTAGCTTTGGTCAATCAATCTAATACCCAGGATGTTCCCGATTCAATACCAATAAATAATCTTATACATTCACGCAGGCGGCTTCAAATTTCCAGTTCCAACATTCTTACTTTCAATTGATTGCTTTGATTGGTTTTATCATTATACCCAAAATTCATGTGGCACACAATACAACAAAGAGATAAACGTATTTTAGTGAAAGAAACTAACAAAATAGCAGAGTGCTGATCAAGGTAAGGGTGACCCAGATATGCGAACTTAATTTACATTCATATACACCGATAACAAGTTATCTTTACTGATATTCTGTGAACATCAATTAAGATTTAATGCATATTTTTTTAATGTAACTGTTCCATGTATTTTATCGACTTATGTTATATGTTATTTATCTGTACCATGTACCAATCCAACTTTGAAGTTGCAATAAATAATTCATAGAATATATATATATATATAATATGACGGGAGTCGCAACACTTGTGCCCATCACGTGTCTCACTCCTGGTATAGTGATGCGAAACTAAGGGCCTTCCTCTCTTGGATTGAAGAGAACGGAGACGTGACCTTCTTGCTATAACGTTCTTCATTTTGGTGCCTTTACAATGGCAGGTTCTTCCGTCATTGACTTTACAGGACCGCCAAACGAAGTGGATCAAAATCAATGATTGATTGATCGTCTGCAAATATCTACTCCACGGGGAATCTTCAGGTTTTCAAGGCTTCCGAACGCTATATCACGGGAGGAATAACCCCGAAAATCAATCTTGTCTCTCTCCCTATCACCCTCTGTCTCTCTCTTTCACTCTGCCTTCCTCTCCTTCATTTCTCTCTCTCTCTCTCTCTCTCTCTCCCTCTCTCTCCCCCTCTTTCTCTCTTTTAAAGTCCTTCTCTCTATCCGTCTCTATGTCTTTATCTCTAGAGCTCTCTCTCTCTGTCTCTCTGTCGTTTCTCTCTCTGTATGCGTGTGTGTGCGTGTGTGTGTGTGTGTGTGTGTGTGTGTCTCTCTCTCTCTCTCTCTCTCTAGTGCTGTTTGTCATTCTCTTTCTTCGTCTCTCTTACTTTATCTCTCTCTCTCTTTCATTTTTCAATTACAACAGTGAATACTCAATTCAAAATTAAGACATTAATGTTGTTTATGAAGGCTAGACCACATTAGGAAGAATTTTAATTGGAAAAAAGGAAAAGGGGTTGAGTTGACTAAAAGGCTGTCTTTATTGAATATGACAAATTGTACATGACAATATTTGGATATTTTTGTAAAATGAGTAATATTAATTTTGTGCTGCATTGTCATTATCTCCATTATCGAAAAGGACAATCTCTTTTATCAAATTATATCATTGCGTAGACATGTAGACATGGTAGAGAAGGAGATTTAAAAATTGCTGCATCTTAATCTGGTGTATTTGGCACTGAGAGGTTAAAATTTTGATAATATGATTTTGGATTATAACTCTTGAAGATGGTTATATCGTACGGTACGAATCAAGTGTCTGTTGTAATAAAATTCTTTGACAATATATCTCCATTCATCCCCCCCCCCCCCGTCTTCTCTCTCTCTCTCTCTCTCTCTCTCTCTCTCTCTCTCTCTCTGTGTAGCCTATGTGTCTCCTTACGAATCTCTAGATTTCTCTCTCTCTCTCTCTCTCTATTGTCTTTTTTGTTCTTCTTTCTCTTTCTCTATGCTATAGATTATTTTCTATTTTTCTCTCTCTCATTTTACAATTTATCTATTACTATTCTTTTGCTCCTAATGACACCTTCTTCTTTGGTTTCTCCTGTTGTTCTATACAGTTTTTTATCTCATTATCTAAATCTCCCCGTTCTGTCCCCCGTTTTTTCTTTCTTTCTCTTCCTTTCTTTCTCTCTCTCTCTCTCTCTCTCTCTCTCTATCTCACTGTCTCATTCTCTACCTCCTCTCCATTTCTCCCTCCTTCCCTCCTTTTCCTTCTCTCTCTCTCTCTCTCTCTCTCTCTCTCTCTCTCTCTCTATTTGTCTCTATCTCTATTTGTCTCTATCTCTGTCTCTACCTTAAATGATAAGCACTGATTCCCAAGCATATAATAGCCGGCAGTATTCCTGCGTACCTGGGATTTACTGGGATTTACACTCGATGGACATTAAATATTAACTAAAACGGTACATCTCACCAGTCAGTGATTTGAATAGACACATATCCATTCTCTTAGAACGTTCACACGTGACTCCGTGCAGCAATATGAAGAGAAATGCGATCTTTACCAAATAAGACATTCTTATGTTGAAAACGGCTTGGACGATGCAAGGACACATCAAATATATTCCAAGTTCGATTATTATTTGTTTATTATTTGTTTATTACATTATTTGTTTGTTACTTGTTTATTATTCCAAGTTTGTTTGATATATATTAAAAGGGGCCTAATGCCGATATTTTGTTTTAGAAACGCAGAACCATGCAATTATGACATATTGAATGGGTAAGATATTCATAGAAATTGAGTTTTTCAGTGAATTAAGATAAAGGATCTTCATTTGACCAGAAATTTAACGACATGTCGGCCTAATTAATGAGAAAATTCTAGAGGGCGATTCGGAATGATCTGAAACCAAGTTCACTAATTTTTCAGCAAATGCAGAATATTGTGATTGAAGAAGGTGGAGTTTTTCATATAAATGGTTATTTTCTTGTCTTCCATAAGAACTGATTTTTTTCATATTTGTGGCTCATGTAATGAGTTATGCCATTTTGTAGTGCCAGCGTCGATTCCCCCCTTCTTATCGCTTAATTTGCTTCAAATGTATTAATCGCCATGACTAAGATTGAATGCATTGTTTCATTTTAAAAGAATTATAGCAGGTAAGCTATCACGCACAGTCATAATATCTCATTCTGCTAATATGATGGGGGGGGGGGGGGGGGGGTGTCTGGACGCTTAACAAAAATTAACTTGTCAATTGAGTTATGCCATTTTGTAGTGCCAACGTCGATCCCCCTTCTTATCGCTTAATTTGCTTCAAATAATAATCGCCATGACTAACATGACTAAGATGGAATGCATTGTTTCTTTTTAAAAGAATTATAGCAGGTAAGCTATCACGCACAGGCATAATATCTCATTTTTTCTACTATGATGGGGGGGGGGGGGTTGTCCGGAACGCTTGAAAAATTTTAACTTGTCAATTTGGACGTCAGAATTTACCAAAAATATGTATCAGGTAAAACTAAAATCAGTGAATATTTGCAATTCATACAACTGTCAACCTATCTTGTGAAAGATTTGCCACTATTTGCATGGAAAGCTGTTCGATTTACTGTTTAAAAGTGACCTGTCCGGATAACCAACCTGTCCGGACACACAGAGTGGGGGTATACTATTATAACATGTTGCGTGTTGTTTTCTTCGGATAGATGACAACATTTGCAGTTTGTGTATTAAAGATGCAGCCATGCTTCCAATACGCTTGAGAGATACTTGCAGAGGAGGAGTGATCTTAGAGATAAGCCGTTTACTTTAGAATCCACTGGGTAAAGATATGGCATGAGTTAAAAATCAAAGGAAACCATATATAAACTGAATGGCCGGGAGCTGAATATTATGTTTTACCTCTCATTTATATGACTTTTCTCTTACTGTCACTGTCTTTGGTGAGAAGTTTAAGTCGCAGTTAATAATTGTGAATACCTTGCTATTTATCAACTGTTCCTGGGGGAGAGTCTGAACTTTGAATTGGCACTGATTAAAATCATTGCATTTTATCATAAAAGAATCGCCTGAGTTTTCTATTCATTTCTCGAATTTAGAGAATTAACACAATTTGTAACCCCCCCCCCCCGCGCCTTAAATTGCTTTTATTTCTTGATATTTCAGTAACTGAACTTCTCATCAACTAATGTATCTTTTTTGTATGTCATAACGTAGCAAAAAATGCTTTAAAAGAAGACTTTAATAAATGACTATAATTTTGACAGACAGGTTGGAGAAAATTGATGAAATGAAATTACTGTAACACTCTCATTTCTTCTCATTTGTTGACATCCATTAAGTTTAACCATGAAAATGAGTACATAGGCTATAAAAACTACCCACGGTCTTCATGCCGTCTTCCTTTCATTCAATTCAAAACCTGTCCTATCAAGTGACACGGACCCTCTTATCCACACTGGCATGTAATGGGTTTATGAAAGGCCACTGCGACACTTTGGCCTTCGGCTTCATTCAAATACACACACATCACTATAAGTCATCAAAATGCCATCAAGTCGTTTCCGTCAAGCGTGATTCGATCTTCATTAAAAGATACACGCACTCTCGAGAGCGAAAAAGCGAATACTGATATTAAATTAGCAAATCGACACGGCAGCAAGGTAGTCCTAATGACACCTCCATGACAGGTGCGGCGCCCCCTCCCATTCTCTCTCTCTCTCTCTCTCTCTCTCTTTTTTACATGCTTTTGCTTACATTCTCCTTTACAGGCATGTCCATTAGCGGTCTGGCTTTTATCAAACACACAATAATACATCTTCTCTAACTTCCACGTACCCTTTTGTTCTCTCGTTTTATGTTGTAAGTAATGTCATACACTTAAAGCAGTAGCCATGTTCATAAGAAACATTTACTTTTGAGAGAAACTAACTTTCGAAGGTAAGCGTATAAGGCCTGTACTGTTGAGTGGACGTTCAGACAACACCTGTAAGTTCGAGAGTATACATAAACTTTAAGTCATTGCCTCAATAAATTAGAGCAGAGCTGCACTTACAAAGACGAACCAGTAAAGTCAGACTCACTCATGTGATAATTATGTTCTGACAGTAGTTTTCTTCTTTGTGAAGCATTATTACCAAGATCTTTTCATGAAACTAGAGAAAAGGACCCTATATGGTGTCGAAAGTCAGTTACTGCCAAGTTTAGCCTAAAGATAAAGCCATTTATGCCGAATAAACAAGCAAATGCCAATATTTCAGCCGTTCGCTTTCATCTGTAGAGAATTGTATTGTTATAGTTGTAAGTTTTAAGACTATTCTTTCTGCTTGCTAGCAAATTATTCTGTTATTGCAAGAGGTATATTGCATTTATACATGAAGACTTTTTACTTATAACCATTTTGCTTATAAGCTTCCATTGATATTACATCTATTACTCTGCAGCACATAACCTGTAAGATCAGGTTAGCAGCTGGCATTTTTTTTTTAAATAAGGCTCGAACTTCGGCACAAATAAGAGTGCAACGTACCGGAATGGCCTGTTTTCTCACTTTAGGTTATCAATTCTTTCCATCTTCAGAACATGTTGGAACTGAACTAGCGTTGTGCGCCGAGTCACAGTATTCTCCCCTCTCGCTACCTAAATTCGCTACAGAGAATGTTATGATCATAATGTTCGTATATGTGATAAAAACAATTTCATGGTTGAAATCATTCAATTTTTTTGGACGTCGGTAACGGTTGAATAGTATCAGCTCTCTCGTAACGCCAAAAACAGGGTGGAGGCAACTGATGATGCTAAAAGCGACAGATAATCTCCAAGTAGTACCCATGTAAAAGCCAAGTGACCATGAGCGAATCATGCAACGTAATGTTATTCAAGCGAAATCTTAATTTTTTAGTTGTTTTACAAGAACCTAAGAATTTGCTTTTTATTTTTATTCCCAAACCGATATATTCTCTGAATAGATTTTTAACCTATTCATACTGTCTGGTCGCATTTGCTTTTTAAAAAAGCAAACACACTGCTTCTCCTTGTATAAGATATCGGGAGATGCAGGAAAACAAACAAAAACAACCTTGAAGAAGGGTAGCCTTTGGTGTGAACATGTGAACATGACTTGTATCGAATTGGTGGACAAGAGAATGGTTTTCATGAGACAGATTCGATCAGCACTCATCGGAAAGACTTTTTCTTTTCCCGACGGATCTCTTTGCTTTATTTATCACACGTCGATGGAGTTCAGCGCTTCAGGTTTCCACGGTAAACCGATGTCTCTTTGTGAACTCTTGCCATGAGGTCATGCTGAAGTAAGAGAGGATTTAGCTATAACCTCGCGTCATCTTATACTCTTTCCGATCTCTTGTTTCTGACGATGGAAAAACAGACATATTGGCATTCATGATATCTATGTAACAGACGAGCTGACGTGTGGCACCAGAATTCGGCCCAAAGTTATTTTCATTCATAATCATTTGAAAGATGAGAACAAAGACTGAGGTTTCCGTTTAACCTTGCATGTGTTGATACTCTTCTGGAAATTAATCAAGGCAATTCGATTTGAGGTGAAGGTGAACTGTGAAGATTAATTGTGGCCCAAGTTATACTTCTACGATCATCTTTTTTTAGTGTCACCTTCTAGCACAAAGAATACATCAAGATTTGCTCTTGCTAACAACCTTGGTACTACACTTCTGTCGAAAGCAATACTCGGTTGTCTTCCTCGGACAATAGCCGAAGAATGGAAATTAAATAGTGCTACTTGACGTAAAAAAAAGGTCTACCAGCTCTGACCCTCACGGAGCAGAAAAGGTTTTAGAAGGGTCAAAATTTATTTGATTAAGTCTCAGTCCTAAATTAAGAACTCTTCATATCGGAATGATATATGACCTTCGAAAAGCTTTTATTGAAAAGCTTGTTTTTGTTTTTTTTAAGAAGAAATGGATTACATTCTACAATATTCTACAAAAAGGTTTATTTAGACAGAGGGGAAAAAACGAACAAATCGAATGCATAGCAGCGAATGCTTATGGTATTTGCCGAATATTGTATTTGATATTCCAACTTTGGAAAACAAGCTTTGTTGGCTCTGTTCAATCGAATCAGAAAGAACAACAGTGTAAAATGAACACAAATGCCATTTTCGTTTAGAGGTCCCTGTTGACTCTACAGCTTTTGCAGTTGATGCTGATGTGATGCACGTAGAGCAACAACAATTACAATTTTCATATTGAAGATATCTTTTAAACTTACGTTTCCAAAAGTTGACTTTACTTTCTCTCTTTCCTTAATTTCAACACCGTCGGTATGATAGAATCTACCGTAGATTTGCCTAACGCATTGTTAGTGGTTTTAAATACAAAACAAAACAAATATAAAGATCTAATGCGAATTTCCCCATGGCCCTATGACAACGTTTCTAAAATATCTTTATCACTGTATGCGTAAAAATATCTCTTAAATCTCATCACCCACGTTTATCCAATTACTCTAGTAAGTTACCATCTAACTTAGATAACATTTAGAGTAGTGTTATCATAATATGGTACCGCTAATAATGTTACTGAACGAAATTGAGCATTAAAGCAGTAAGCCGCAGAGACAACGCAAATTTGATAATAATCACCGATTCTAAGTCGCCGAAGCAATTAAAATTCGGTCACGTAATGTGATGTTTGACAATTTTTTTATAATCTACAGTAGATGTTGACGCCCTTAAGTGAGACAACATGTCTGCTCTGTATTTTGCATTCACATCTAATTGATGAACGCGCCTTCATAGGTCATTTTATAAGCTCCGAATAGTTCTCTACCACAGAGAGATTTATACATACGCATACATTACCAAATAAGACTATTTCCACTCTGGCGTGAAAACAATCGCACAAGTAATAATCTATTGTTTTAGCAATATGCTATCGTTGTGTGATATTGATGTCCCCCCCCCACAAAAAAAAAAAAATAAATAAAAAAATTAAAAAAAATAAAAAAGAGGATTTAAAACATCTAGTTACCTACAATTTCACGGGAGATGGAACTTTCTTGCCAAAGACAATTGCATAGGATAAATTACAGAGGGAACTATTAATGATCCATGAAATAACTGATTACGTTTTTTTCAGGGCGATCGAATGAGGCAAATCCCAAAAGCCTGTTTCCTTGAAAAGCGTGAAATGTAAGAGGGAATACTAAAACAGGCTTGTATTCTCACTTATTTCATTTATATTATTTATGTTATTACATTTAGATGGGAATCGCATGCTGCCATTTAGAACTGTGAGTACCATGGTGTTTATCAATAAAAATGCAAAGAAAAATGAAGACGGATTTCTTTTACATACAAAAAAATGAAATAGATTTCTAAAATATGGAAAGTATTAATTTCGTAGGATAATATTCTTCATAATTTTTTTTTGTCTCTTTCAAAAACTATTTCCATCCTGTCTTATGTATTCTCTTATTAGGTTACTCTCCTTTTCTGCCTTCTCTCTCTCTCTCTCTCTCTCTCTCTCTCTTTATTACTTTCTCTACCCTCGCTCTCTCTTTCTCTTTCTCTCTCTCTCTCTCTTCTCCTTCGCTCTTTTTTTTTTTAAATATAGTTTGGACATGTATCGACTTAACAGCCTCCTACTCCTGTTCAGTACTTTCTTGTTTTCATCATTCAATTCTCAATCATTCAGTGTTCAATTTCCGTGTGGATGTATTTATGAGTCTTACTTTCACCATTACTCCTACCTTGGTTAAAGATATGAAACAATTTTGAGGTTTTAAAGCACAACCTAATCCAGCATTAATCATGATTTCATTTCCCATACAAAAAATTAAAAAATAAAAAATAAGATATAATAACGGTCAAGCTGCTCTCATATAGTGGGTTGCATCGCATCTGCAAAAAGTGCAAGTGCGGTGCTAAATTAAATTGTGTTGCTCATTAACAGAAGTAAACTCTCCTTCATTGGGAGCACTCATATCATGGTTTCAGCGTATATCGGAAAATAGGAGAGCGAGAGAGAGAGTGTAGGGTAGATGATTTATATAACGCTCGGGGTAATGCATTTCACGCGCTTTGTAAATCAAGATGAATTGAAACGCCGATAGGACACGACAGGATTAATGTGCTTTGTCGTTGCCATTTAGACAATTAGGCCTAGCAGTGCCTTGATTGGAAAATAAATACACGGGCGGCTCGTATGTCACATGAAAAGGAAACGGAAAAGGGGCTTGAACTTGTAGCTAATGTAATACTTGAAATATACATCATCTGTTGATTAGCAGGTGGCAATGGAACATAATAACAGATTTGTGCACGTGGGTGCTGCTCAAGCGCAAATCAATACCAAACAATAGTCAGAATAGTTCATAATGAATTCTGTCGGTATCGATGTGTCACTGGTGATACAGAGTATTATTCTAGAGGCAGAAATATGAGTAGTTTTCGTTTGTACAAATAGGCTAAATAATCATGTGAAGTGTGTTTTGTTATAATGCTTGAAACATTTATTCGTATATTTGAAATACAAAATATATCCTTGCTTTCCTAGAGACAGATGACGTAAACTATGTCAGACAGAAAGAGTCATTTGTGTTTCTGCAATGGTTCTGTAACGAAACAAATCTGACAAATTGATTTTCTGGACGAAACCAATACCAAGAGTGATTGCGTGGATAAGGTCAAGTGGTCAGTCTCATTTTGTTACCAAAAAACTCTTTGGATTTAGGAAATTGTGTGTTTCATGCCAGCAGAATGAGTAAATCAATTTAAAATAGGTGAAGAAAGAAAGAAGGATACTTGAACTAGGTCAGTAATCAGTTACCATGGCCGAGTCTCTTGTCTATAATTGATGAGATCTAGTTCAGACTTCTTCACTGTACCTATAGCCTATCTCGTATCATATTATTGGGACTTACAATCACTTGAAAGTTGGCCTTAAGGCTAAATTCTAGTGACTCAAACAAGAAGTGAAAATAAACTATGTAAGGAAGTAATAGTTTACCTTTAAAAACGACTTGTCAGTGGACATTTAACTTTTCTGAAAGGGCAGTCCGTTTGACAGTTATCAGCTATGTCTATCAAAAATCAATTTGCATCTAATTCAACAAAATTATGATATCCTTGATAGGGGGGTTATAGATTTTCCTTAGTTCACACAAATATAAATATTTTGAAGTCGTCGGAAAATAAGGAACCTTGAGATGTGAAAATTATGGTAGACTAAAGTGGAGAGCTGCTTGGAATATGCGGCGCAATTTTGCACCGTATACAATTATGAACCAAGTTCAACAGCATGTTATTAATGTCACTGAAGGGCATATCGTATACCAAGGGCGCTTACTAAATACATGACGTCTATAATTTACTCCTGAAGTTCATCAAGGCGATATTAGACAGGAGACGCTTTATTGAATTTCTCGTCAGGTCTTCTAATTTTTTTTAAGCACTTTTGTCACGACGGAGCGTATTTATTAGATATTGATGGTAAACAGCACGGTGGCCTCTAGTCAACCAACTCAATAAAAGAATTATGTATTTTAGAAATTCGTCATTTATGTTTTTCATATTTTTCTTCTGTTGCTTAAAATGAAACTAAAAATAAAAGAGAAGACACGAATCTAGCACTTTTAGTGCAGTTAATGCAATGCAATAATGATAATAATGATGATAATAATAATCATCATCACCATCATCATCATCACCATCATCATCATCATCATCATCATCATCATCATCATCATCATTATCATCATATGTCTTGTTTACCCAAGGGTAGCCTCATCAGTAGCCATTTTATAAGCCATTTTACTTCATAGATCATACAAACAGGATGGTGTGTGTGTGCGTGTGTGTGTGTGTGTGAAATTGTTATTTTCCAACAAGAGATAAAGAAAAAATGCAACTTGAATTTTTAAAAGAATTGGATAACTGCATTTCAAAATTTCAAAACACGGGACAGTTATTTCTGTTAGGAGGAGATTTCAATACAATAATGGATGGGGATTTAGATTATATGGGACCAAAGAACGTTTCAAAAACCAAGTTTAATGAGAAATTTATAGATTTTCTTGACAGATTTAGTTTAGTAGACATATGGCGAAAAAGAAATCCACATAATAAACAATTCACATTCAGACAAAAGTGGCCAATTATACAGAGTCGTTTAGACTATTGGTTTGGCTCTTCCAGTTTACAAAATTTTGTTAAAAACTGTGAGATTTTGGCATCAATTACTCCCGATCACTCTGCTGTTCTGTTGCAGCTTAGGAATTTTTTAGAGACACCAAACTTTGGTAAATCCTATTGGAAATTTAATAGTAGTTTGTGTGCAGATCAGGAATTTGTAAATAGTTTTAAAGATGAAATAAGAGAATTAAAAGAAGAGTGGACACCTAAAATACCTGACAAATTAGTATTATGGGACTTTCTTAAAATGAAAATGAGGGAATATATTATTAGTTACACAAAGAAAAAGGCGAAACTTAGAAAACATGAAATTCATAAATTAGAAGAAGAAATCAAACATCTTGAAAATCAGCTTTTGGATGTAGCGTCTAGAACTGTAGCTGTTGAAATTGAGGAAAAGAAATCCAGGTTAAACAAACTTTATGACTATGCTCGACATGGTTTAAAAATCCGATCTAGGGCTGAATATTTTGAGGAAGGAGAAAAGAAAACACAATATTTTGAACAGTTATTAAAGTCCAATAAAAGAAAAAGTGTTATAAATGAATTATATAATCAAGATGAAGAGTTAATAAAAGACCGTAAGGAAATATTAAAGATTATGAAATCCTATTATGAAAAGTTGTATTCAAATGATGAGGCAGTCAGTGATCAAAATGATCTATTTCTTAACGATATTCCAAAATTAAGCAAAGAAAATCGAGAGTTCTGTGAAGGAAAAGTAACTAGAAATGAATGTTTCAGTGTTTTAAAAGAAATGAAATTCAATAAATCTCCAGGGAATGACGGTTTCACGATAGAATTTTATTATACTTTTTGGTCAGTTTTGGGGAAACCTTAGTAGAGGTATTGAATGAAGCATATGATAGGGGTAATTTGTCAACATCGCAAAAGCAAGGTGTAATTACATTATTGGAAAAAGAGGGAAAGAATAAAATGTATGTTCAAAATTATAGACCGATTACGCTTCTAAATGTTGATTACAAGATATTATCGAAAGTATTAGCAAAAAGAATAAAAGAGGTTTTAAGTGAGATAATCCATCATGACCAAGTAGGTTATATCAAAGATAGGAATATAGGAGAAGCTGTAAGACTAGTTGATGATATGTTATTTCATTCGTTTGATCAGAATATTGGATTTTTAGTCACAGTGGACTTTGAAAAGGCATTTGACTCGGTTTCTCATGATTTTTTATTTAATATCCTAGAATTATTTGGATTTGGTCATACGTTTCGTTCATGGGTCAAGGTGCTTTACACAGATATTACCAGTTGTATAATGAATGGGGGACATTCCACGGGATATTTTAACTTGAAGCGAGGAGTAAGACAGGGAGATCCATTGTCGCCATACTTGTTTTTATTAGCTATCGAAACTTTAGCTCTGGAAATAAGGAAAGATAATGCAGTAAAGGGAGTTCAATTTGAAAAAAATGAAATAAAACAAATTTTGTATGCAGATGATATTTCCCTTTTTGTGAAAGATACGAATTCAATTAATAGGATACAATATCTTTTTGAAGAATTCAGGAAAGTCAGCGGTCTTAAAATCAATAAAGGAAAAACAAACTTTTTGTGGATGGGCAAGGATAGTGATAGACCTCATATACCTTTGTTTGGAAACCTAGTTCAGCAAGTTAAAATATTGGGTATTCATTTTTCTGTAGATGTTAGAATAAAAGAAGATTTGAATTACAAAGAGATACTTAGTAAAATAAAGAGGCTATTAGGGTGGTGGAAAGAGAGGGATTTAACACTTATGGGTAAGATACACTTGTTAAAAACATATGCACTGTCAAGGTTGAACTATGTCTCATCTCTTATAGTAGTCCCTCAGTGGTTGCTTAATGAGGTGGAAAAAATAACTTTTGAATTTTTATGGGCAGGAAAAGACCGTATAAAAAGGAAAGTAATGTATCAGGACTACGCTTACGGGGGGTTGAGAATGATGAATTTTAGACTTTTTGTGAAGACACAACGTATAATGTGGTTAAAACATTTATTATATGGAGAAAAGAATGCTGGATGGAAACTGTACTTTGATCACTGCTTTCGAACCGTAGGGGGGAGATTTTTGTTTTTATGTAACTACGATACGTCCAAATTAACACTGAAAATACCTCCATTTTATTTAGAAATGTTGAAGGCTTGGCAGGATATGGGAAAATTCAGATACTCTGAAAATGAAGTGAATCCTATAATCTTTAATAACAGAAATATATGTATGAAAGGTAAAATGACTTTTGATAAAGATTTATTTGATAAAGGCATATACCATGTAAACCATATTTTTGATAATGGTCATTTGAAACCTGTGGCCCATTTCCAAAACATTGGGTTAAACGCGAATCAATTGCTTCAGATTATCGAAATTGCACATGTTATACCCACTAGTTGGAAGAACGCCATCCCCTCTGTTAAATTTCAGCAAGTTGATTTGTTTGATTTTGATATGAACCTAAATATTTCTGGTCAGATAACAATGTTTCAGGCTACAAAATCAAAGAAAATTTATGACTGTTTTGTCAAAGATTTACGTGAATCATATAACTTGCAAGTAAAGGATTGTAGTAGCAAATTTGACTTAACGGATAAAGAAATAAGTGATCTTTTCATAACAGCAAGATGCACAACACTTATCAGAAAACAGAGAGAATTTCAGTTCATGCAATTACACGGAGTCATATACACAAAAGTACAGCTAATGAAGTTTGGTTTTGTTGAGGACGATTTCTGTTCATTTTGCAAAAAGGACAAAGAAACCTACTTACACTTATTTTCCAATTGTGGGAAGGTCAAAGAGTTATGGCAATTTACTATTGAACACTTTGATTTAGTTGAATTAAGGGATATGAAGTGGCGAGATATATTTTTAGGACTATCGGGCAACTCAAATAGAATTAAGTGTGTGAATAGCATTATAATTTGGGTAAAATATACAATTTTTAAATCAAGGGCAGAAGGTCATTTACCTTCCAGTATCAAGATACAGAAAATTATTACGGATTTTATAGGGGAAGAAAAGGAATTAGCTACGAAAACGGGTAGGTTGTCAGTACACCTACAAAAATGGGAAGAACTAAAGGTAAATATGAGTGTGAACGGGTAACCTTACTGTAATTGTGTTGTGTGTGTGGGTGTGTGTGTGTGTGTGTGGGGGGGGGGTGGGCGTGTGGTGTGTGTATGGGTGTGTGTGAGAGAGAGAGAGGGAGGGTGTGTGTGTGTGGGGGGGTTTGGTAATGGTTTGTTTTGGGAAGGGTATAATTTGTTTTTATGGATTGATTTCATTCTTTTGTTTTTTCTGACTCATTGTAGGCCTATAATTATGTAGGCCTATTGATTTAGGATATTTTTATTTCGTGAGTATGATTGATAACCTATGAATTGTATCTTCTTTTTTTTTTTGTATGTAGTCAGTCTGTATTAGTCATTTCCATTTTGCAATGAAGAATTATTTTTATTAATTATACGTGTATACATGTATATACATGTGTATTAATTCTCGTGTTCATGGGGGGGGGGTATTTTATGAAAAGATTTCATTTAATGTTTTCTTCAAATTTTTCGAATTTCAATTATTCATTTATAGAAAATGTTACAAGAAAATCTGTTTTAGTTGTCATATGCATTTACTTTCATTGAAATGTTGAAGTATGATTTATGTATAATTACTGAGTGGAATCGAAATAAAGATCATTGAAAAAAAAAAAAAAGTGTGTGTGTGCGAGAGAGAGGGGGGGGGGGACGGGTCTGTGAATGTATTTCTTTATACTCAATCCCATATTAGGTTGAAATAATCGAACGTAGAATGTAATTAAAATTAATGTACGCCTGAAAATATGACTATTAAGCATATTACGTGATCCAGCGTCTGCAGCTTGACTTTGAATGAAGATAGAGAAATTCAAAAGTGAAGTGACAAAAGTGAAGTTCTGAATTACCATGAACGAAGAGTTTCAATCCTATCATTTGATGTGTTCATATGGGCGGAAATCAGAGGTTATAGAAGGCTTTCTCGTTATCTATTTTGACGCTGTGCATCAAAGGCAACAAAAACGTGACATAAAGCATGCAGCAAAGATTAGTCAGGAGGTTGTCTGGCCGTATATGATTACATCTTGGTAGAGACAAGCTTGTTTTAGTTTAGCGAACGCGGATGCAGGAGAGAGCCGAAAGGGCCGTTTCTCCTCCCTTTTTGGAGTTAAAGCAATTAAGTAGATAAAAATTATGTCAGGTTATGTCAAAGTTATGTCCTTCACTAAACTATTTTGTTTTCATTATATTAGACGGGTAGGTATCATAATTGTCTGGAACACCCTGTGGGGTTCGTGGTTGAATTTTGCTTACATTAGCCGAAACCAGGACTGCCGTAAATACCAAGTGTATTAATTCGAACTGTCACTGTAATCATGATATAGAGCGCTGTCCTAACTTTTATTAGTAATGGAATAAAGGAACAATTTCTAAATACCCAAAATACTTAAAATCGATGCGTGAAGGCTCGAGAACGATCACAATTTATAGAAATGGGGACAAAGTTCATTCCTAGTAATCCCAATCGTTCGAACTACATCTCAGCTTACTTTTCGAGGAAGAAATTTTCTCCAGCTAAGTTGATTCGTTTATA
This sequence comes from Heliocidaris tuberculata, assembly GCA_025618425.1. Taxonomy (NCBI): domain Eukaryota; kingdom Metazoa; phylum Echinodermata; class Echinoidea; order Camarodonta; family Echinometridae; genus Heliocidaris; species Heliocidaris tuberculata. Next base: position 29,454,656 of record CM046838.1, read on the forward strand.
ATTTGTGCTATTGAATTCTGTTATAAAACTAAGAGCGGCTTTTTGTGTGCTTGCCTCTGTTCTCTGCCTGACATTAACTAAAATATTTGAAACATTACTGCTTTGTTTAGAAAAAATTGTGCCCGTGCAGCTCTTTAAGGCATGGTCTTCGCAGTGGTGGACAGGAGCGTTGCCAGGTAGAATAATGTATAGAAGTTGAAATGAATAAAAACATTGGATGAGGACAACAACAAAACCAACATAGAAGAAGATAAAGAAGAAGAGAAGGGGGACTAGTAAATAAAATGAGAAGAAGAAAAGGAATCAGAGGATAGAAGAAGCGGAAAAAGAAAAAAAAAATAAGTAAAATACTATGCAGAAGACGAAGAGGAAGACGAAGAGGAATTAGGATCAGGAAAAGAAGGGGGAAAATAGGGTAAAAAACGAAAAAAATATTAAACAAAAGGGAGAAAAGGAAATGAGAAACAGACCACAAAACATGATTGATAAGGAAAATAAAATAGAAGATGGAGATATATTTTCGAGGAGAAAAAATGACAAGATAGTAAACGAATAGAATGGCAAGATGGTGAACGCAGGTAAACTTTCTCGTACTTGTTACTCTAATGACGTCACCACTTGACTGTATACGCGAAGGATAGGGTACTTTCGGTATGGGAAATCGATTAGACTGGGCTAATTACGTTTAAGGGACTCTGATATAGCTACAAAACTTTACCCATGTCGGCATTCTAAAAAAAAATTAAATCGGCATTTTGAATATCGTCCATCAATCTCAGGAAGTAAATTTTCATAACAGCGTCAAACTTTATTTATCGCAATAGAATGACACAGGGAATATAGGCCCCTTAGTCAAGACATGATAGAACGTGGGAGATTGCTATACAACGGATTATGAACCTCTGTCCCTTGGCGCAGCTACATGGAGGTTGCGGAACGTGCCCCCGCCCCCGAAAAAAAAAATGGAATGACGAGAAAAAAAGAGGAAAAAAAAGAAAGTAAAAGGGAGAGGGATGAAATGATATCTAAGAAGACTATAAAACTCCCCCTTATCAGTGGCTTTGAAAATTCGCTTTTAGTTCTCCGAGTAAGACCGACCCCCCCCCCCCCTCCCCATGATGCCAGTGACCCCTCAATGGCTAAACTCACGGCTGCCCCTGTCGATATTCAAAGGCAAATTATATGGATATTTTAGATGATCTGCGTGATATATGTATAACTAGCGTGCAACTTGCGAGGTCCTTACAGGAAGGTCAATGAAAATTGGTAAAAAGAATGCTTGTATGTTTACACCCTGAGAAGTCATTTCCAGAGCATCTGAAAGAAAGGAAAGAAGGCGCTAGGTCACAAAGGTTAGGAAAAGGATACTGGCAAGAGGACAAATAAGCCGAAGGGAAGAAACGTCGTATAATCTCATAGGCCTTTACCCATGTAGATATTGCTATGAATACGATCATGAAAACAATTAAGCAGCAATGTGTCATTACATTTCACAGTTAATTTTTTGGGGCATAAGAGTGTTGTCTTTTTCAATAAAATGCCTTGTCAAAAAGGGGTTGGTTAATTACAAAAAAATTACAAAACTGTTTTGCAGGCATTGCACACGCTGTGACGATCAGTATTCATCATGGATATAAAAAAAAGCAGCAAAAGTTTAAAAACAGAAATTATTAAACTTGTCACGTGCCCTTTTAGTTAAAATCATACTTACTATTCTATACTGCGTATTTTTGTAATTGATGAAAAACAAAAGTCATACATCATCTTCTAATGAATTAAAGTTTAGTGCACGAGTGGAAGATCGATTAGGCTTTACTATTTTTGTCTTTAGATGACAAATTTAACTTCTTATAGGTAAAGATTTTTACAAAAATCTGTCGGCACCAGTTTTACATCGGTGTAAAATCATTCAATATCTCATATTCGTCTTGTCCATGCTAAATAAATATTTCTGTAGACGTTTCATATAATTTCCTTCTTTTTCATTTTTGACTCTCACCTCTTTTCCATTCATCTGATCCCCTCTTCCTTACTTTTGTCAGTTTATGCTAAGGTGCAATGCACGCAATTTCACATGGCTTTTATAGCTTCTACTTTTTACTCCTGATTTTTCGCACACTTTCCACATTCTTCCTTCTCTCATTTCAGCATGCTCACTTGAATACATAAAATGATTAAAAGGAAATAAGTATAATGCAGTCATTGCAGCTTTTTTCTCATCCTTTATAATAGCAATATTTTTTTGTTTTGAAATTGCTAGCCAGTGGCATTTCTGAGGTTTGTTTATGCAGCTGCCACTCCTCGTCGTCGTCATGTAACCGCTAACATGTAATTCATTTATTTTAAGAAACACCATTCGAGAAAACAGTATAGTAATCAAATGAAACCGTGCTTAAATGAGGTAGACACCACAGTCAAGATAAACTAAATTATGTTCTCTACCATTGTGTCAGATTATTTTCTTAACAAGGACGTGTCATGCTGTAATCCTCCCATGATTCTGAAATTGTGTAGTTCAATGTAGACTTTATTCATGGATTTTGTTTGAAACAGTTTGGAGCCCCTCATTTTCACGACAAGATTAGCCACACAACGTTGCCAAGTTATACGTGTGACAGAAACCCCTCGTTTCCAACCACGCCAAGATATGGGACACAGTAATACATGCGGGTACGATTTTAAAGGTGATAACAGAGGGATGAAAGGTGTATACACGCTGTCCATATACAGTGTAAGATTCCCCCACCTCTTTTCAAACCCCGTCAACACAAATAACATCGTATGAACAGTGCTGTTTCTTGTTTCGAATTTCATGTTGTTCGGGCTGAAGATAGTAGGGATCTAAGAGGGGTATCCGTGCCCCCCCCCCCTTCAACCAAGACTAAAAGAAACCAACACAGTGCTTTAAGATATTAAAAATATTAACAAGAAGAAAGTGGCCGCTCATGTCGAAAATCAAGATGGCGCCCAAGGTGAGGAAAGTAGGCTTTTATTAAATTTGTGAGGGGGTCCTATTGCACCTTTCTGCCATGTTCACCTGTAACTTTATGTATGATTATCAAATTTCATTGAAACTTGGTCATCGTATTAAGAATCATAATCCGTACATTTTGATACTAAGCAGATTCATGTACCTCACTAACTGTTGACATGACAAACGTCTCCCTCAATACAAACCGACACGTTTTTGAGAAGTTTTTGATATTTTGGGGTGAAAATTGATTCGTTTTTTATACGTTAGTTTTGATATGGGTTTGAAAAAAAATAATCAGATAGTAAAATGATATTGTATATCTCTTTGATGTATGTAAACACCATTATGAAAATGGACATCTGAGTTGCTTATTAGCAGAGTACCCTGCCATGAACGGCCACTGTGTTTTCTTGTTAACATTTTGAATACCTTAAAGTAGATTATAAAGAAGCTTTAAAAAGTTGGTTTCGTTTAGTCCTGGTGGGGGTGCTGGGATACCCCTCTGAGATACCCAACATGAACGTCTGGACACGAGCCAAGCTTCGTATGGATTTAAAAAAGCGTATGGAATGCCGTAGAATGACACGGACAATTCAACCCCCTGATGGGATTCATCGGCAGCTTAGCGTCATTCAGATAATGGGCAGAAGACAAAATAAACCTTGATCGAGCACGTATGTTTTGTAAATGGTATCGTTATGTCAATAATGGGAATTGACCATGTACACAGCCGCATCATTAATCGCACACGTTTTGATGATCAAGTGTATGTATTTAGAATGAATGCGGAAATCATGAAAACCTGTCACATTCCCATTGCGGCTTTCGAAAGCCACGAACATTATTTTCTGGGACATCCAAATGATCGACTGAAGACATCAGTCTTCGTCTTAGCAATATTTTCAAAGCGAGTGAAGTGTTATTCCGCCACGGAAGATCTGTCCGGTTTATCCCAAGATGATGAAAGAGGGAAATAAATGTATTTGTGTTTACAGAACCTCACTCATCATAATAATACGTCTCGTTTGCATGCATATCGTCCCCTGTATTCGGGTTCTGTGGAACATCGTTAATTCATCCAGCCGGAATAAGATGACAGAATGTTCAGCATGCATTCGACAGAAGTTCGGGTAATATGGTTCGATATACGGGTGCCTGATAATTACTCTCTGGTTCGTCAAAACTGTAAAAGAAGATCCTTAAATTGATCCAAAAATATCGATATTTTGGGTTTTAATCTATATGGTATTAATGCTGTCCATATCAATGGCCTGTCATTTATGACATCGTCAAGCTCTTCCAACCACTGAGACACCAGGCCCTATGGGGATTTAGACGCGAATGGAACGCGGTGCATGGAATGACACCGCCGGTTGATATATCAATAGCGTTAGATCAACGAGTTTCTACCAGAGTTCAAATCCCAACTTTTCATGATGATGGTAAAAATAGAAGTCACAGACGATGCAATAGCATTCTTATCAAAGTTCAAAGTTTATTGATTTCCACAAACACAAACATATATATCTTGCAATTTTTTAAACAGTACATACGAAAATTAAGAACAGGAAAATATATGAATTGAAACATAGACATAACAGAACATCATTCAGTGGACTTGGTTATGGTTTACACTGATAGAGCGATAATCGGTATAATGTAAACATTGTGATTGTAAAGGAAAACATAAGTATGAGTGTCGTAGCCGAGTCGACTGGAAATGCGAGGATAGTGGGTTCCATCCCCGGTATGGCACTTATGTCCTTGAGCAAGGCATTTTATATACATTGCTCTTTTTTCATACATTAAATAAATGGTTTTTGGCATATTAATACGTGTGTCGGTGTGCTTCTAAAAAAAATAATAAATAAATAAAAAATTAAGTAGAGGAGTCTGTTAAGTAAGCATGGCTTGTATTTCATAGACCCCTGTTGAAAAAATTAATAATAGTTACAGTCCTTAAATTAAAAGTTGTCATACGGAGCAAAAGAAAACATCAAGAGAAAACGTTAATAGCAAAAGTAGAAGATGAAGAAGCGCAGAAGGGGAAGAAGACCGACAATATTCTGCTATTGTTACGACTGCGCTGTTGTTTTGCCATACAGATGCTCTTTATTACGATAATGGGTACAGAGGTAATCATACTTTGTATTTGTCACATAGCATATCCATACTTTCACGATCAGTGTTGATATGAATAAATCTTTGAACCGTATAGAAATTGCACAAACTTGTCACATTCTCCTTTTTTTCGATTCACCATTATCATTCTCTGGCGCATTGCACTCAGGAATCCCACAGCAAAGCCTTTTTCGCAATTTCGTCACGTTTCAATTCTGTTTTAAGTACACGTATTTGATTAAGCGATTATCTTGAGCTGCATCCCCGACCCCCTCACCCCCGTAACGCCGCCCCCTGCTACCGCTTTATCTCTCTTTTGCTATATTTTACCAGCGAAACGTAAGTAAGATATGCACAGATTATTTGTGCTCATACAACTGCAAATTACAATACTCGAAAAGTAAACAAACGGATTTGTCCTTTCCTCTAGAGGCATCTCCGAGCCAGGGAAATTTCCGTGTCCCAGCCATCCCTCTCTCTTGAAACAAAAACACCTTACATATTAAAGGGCCTTCTGGAGCACGGATCGTTTTCATCCCTTTTCCCTTGCTTTCCATATCCTCTCACTTTTTTTCACTCTAAAAACAACTTGTGTCTCTAAGAACCTGCTCTGGAACACCTAGACTCCTCCGATATTACCTGAGGGATTCTTGTATTCACTAGGAATCATCATGCATAATCATAGGACTGTCTTAAAGCATACCTCCACAGCTTAATGGCTAAGGGGGTGGCAAGATTCACACTCTCAAAGCGGACAAAACAACTGTTGGCATTCATTTGGGCTAACCACACGTCAAAAGAACAGGCTTGTTGAACTAGTTTTTTTTTTTAAACTATCCTCTAAGAATTCTAAGAAATCTTGAGCTCTGGTAATCAAACTGCCTTGGAAGTTCCTACAGAAATGTAAGAGCTCGGCGACGCTACGGGGAGAAGGGGTGGCAGCCAGTTAAAATTTTCTGTCTATCGGCAAATTTCAAACAACCAAAAAAAAAGATCTGATGACCTTTTTTATTATTTTTGTATTATTTGCTTTTTTTCAGTTTAATTGTATTTATTTTTTCATTTCTTTATTTTTTTGGGGGAGGGGGGGGGGTGTTGGAAAATTTCGGGCAACCTTGTCGGCAAATCTGTCCACCCCCCCCCCCCCCCTGCAAAATGATTCACCGACGAGGAGCTCCTTGATTGTATCTGATTTAGATATCAGATTCATTATGTAAGTTGTTATCTTTTTTTATATTACAATTTGTCGGGGGGGGGGGGGAGATAGCTTGGGAGCCTCAAAACTCGATGACCCTTCCATACACGGGATAACGTAGTTTGTTGTCTCACTACGGTTCATGAAGTAACTATAATCTCTTGTAAAACATGCTTTCAGAATTTTACATCCATAATCTGGTTTTATCCTCCTTCCATAAAAGGGAACGCCGGAAATAAATCCGGAAATCAGACTTTTCAGCTATTTAAAGATAAAGTTGGGCTTATAGAAATCACGTGGTTGCGCTGTGAAAGAAAGTGTCTCAAAGTTATTCGAATTAGATGACTTTGTAATACACAGGAAACAGAGAATATAAACTGCCCACTTGGATATTTATATAAGGGACTAAACACACATGTGGCTTCAAATGTTCACAGTTTTAAACTGTTGTTAGTAATGTCTGGAATACGAGGGCATTTGAAAAGCAGTTCAATACATTTGTTAAATTGCTGCTATGATATTCTTTCACTTAAGAAACACAAAGAAATAAAAAGCTAAAAGAAAAATCACCTTTAAAAGAGCGTTCTCTTTAAAAGAATGAATTTATCAGGAAGGTATGGATATTGGAAATTTCTTTACATTCAGCAGGAATTGAAATGCACTATTCAATATTTTGAAAATTAGATGAAACATTTGAAAGTATTTGGGATATTAAGGCTGACACAACCAAATACCTGGTGAAGTAGTCATTGAACTAAAAATATGCAATTTGTAGGCTTTTTTTTTTTTTTGCATTTTAACCCAAGTGTGTTCAAAAAACGTTCACGAAACTCACTAGAAAGATTTTTTAAAATATAACAGTCAAATTTCTATTTTAGCACACTTCAAAATCTATTTCTTGCCTAAATTATGTTTTTGAAAGAAATTGAAAATACATTTTCTGCACGGACAAAACCATCCATATCGTGCTTTAGAAAGACACTAGTTGAGTACCTTTAAAATGAATGACTCATAAAAACTTCTAGATATTAAGTATCTGATTGAACAGTTAGGTATTTGATATTGACCATTTATATTTGTATTACAGTTTTGTTTATAATCCTCTTCATATTTACCACTACATTTTTTAAAAATTCTATTACCATACATTGTTTTCCAATGTTTAAAGGTACAAGACTCGATTAGAATTCATGCTATTTGCTGGTTCATTTTATCCTTTACTTTGTTGTATCTAAATTTGTATACCCTTTGTCATGTGTTTGTTATTGTTATTGCATAAACAAATTTCAAATTCAAGTTCAAGTTCAAGTTCACGATTTACGCATATCTTAAATACTTTTGTACTTCGCTTAAATCTTTGAAATGGTACCTTTAATAGAGACGTTTAGAATATTACTGGAGGTTCTGGATGCACAATCTATAGTCATGATAGTCGTACATAACAATGGTCCCACTAGACCTTACCTTATCCGCCATGGGACGTAGAACCAATGCGACTAAAAATAGTGAAAATGTTGTGAAATATAGTGAAATGTACGGCTACGACACATTTCCCTAGTACGACATATATAGGACCAACAATACGTAGGAATGGTAGAGGCGACCCAGTTTATTAGAATCAAGGTTCATTAAAAAATGTGTCACGTCTACCATTCAAACTTCTATCACAGTTTTGAGGGATAATTTCAGCTCAGCAGATCATTGCTGCTTTAGAACTGCTCGTCCAATCCAGAATCTGGCACTCAATGTGCTTACAGGAATTTTATATCTGAGCACGCAGACAGCATTTTGTTAACCTCCTATTAATTTCTCCTAAAACTGCTTTCTCCTCAATTTTATTAATGAGCAGGGTACCATGGTACGAAGTGTGACCTATCCGCCTTCTAATGTGCTTCCATTTTTTAATGCCAAATGCCTCTTACATTGACGAAGACATCTTTTCGCCTCTCGTTTTGCTTCAACATTTAATTAACGCAGCGACCTTTCTCTCTCTCGCTGTGTTTCCACTTCTAATGCTGAGCACCTTTTACATTGATGTGTAAGCTTACCACTGCTCTATCTGTTTTCTGTTACTGAGTGCCTTTTACATTGACAAAGCATCACTTCGTCTGCTTTTTACCCCCACTTTTAGTGTCAGCCGCCTTTTTTTAATGGCATTTCTGCACTGTTTTCGACATGTAATTTCACGTGTACATTGTATATCCACCTTTATGCGAGGTGTTTTTCATATTGATAAATGTACTTTCTATCTTGCGTCGGGCTTTCATCTAGAATGTGTGGTGCCTTTTACGTTCATCAATTAGCCTTTCCATTTTGTATACTTTCAGTTTGAGTGAAAGATGCATTTTACATTCGTGATGCAAGGTTTTCATTTCGTACTTTAAAAGCATCCTTTCACGCCGTTCATATTATCTTCAATCAACTCGAATTAATTCCATCAAGTATTCAGGTTAAGCAATCTATATCCCGCCCCCCCCCCCCCCTCATAAATTCATTCTCTTTGTAATGCTAGTTAGGCAATACAAAAAAAAAATGAGGAGGGCGGACGGAGTTGAAGACGAGTTAATAGCCCATAGAGGTTCTGAATGGGGGTTTCACATCCCTTCCCCATCAGCTAGCGACGCCCTTTCGAGATGATAATTTCAACGACATAATTGTCATCATCTTCTTTGCTTGTATGTAGAAATGAACAGAAAAATGGAAATGGAATTTGTTGAATTTTGAGCTAAATTTACGAAGTTCTATGTGAAAATGTTATTTAGGTGGAGGTAGAGCTCTCGGATTATTGAGAGGATTTAAGCCGGTGCCCATTCCCTTCTACATGTTTTCTCAGAAGAAAATTATTTGTACATGCGTATATTTGGATCATTAGAGCTGATCACCCGCACCCCACTCCTCCCCCTCCCTCTCCCTTTCTCTCTTAATCTCTCTCTTTCTCTCTCTCTCTCTTTCTCTGTCCCTCTCTCTTTCTCTCTCCCTTTCTCTTTCTCTCTCACTCTCTAGTGTCCCCTTCCCCATTTTCTCTATATCTTATTCTCAAAAGGAAGGACCTTTCACATTATATATATATATATATATATATATATATATATATATATATATATATATGAATGTGTGTGTGTCTGTATGTGTGTGTGTGTGTGTGTGTGTGTATGTGAGTCATGTTTCTGTATTTCCCAATTTTCCATCCAATCCCAGCATTTATTCTTCTAATACTACCTTTCCATTTCCATTATAAGAGCTCAAGGTATATGTATATGAAACACGTTTTATTTACAGTATGTTACACATCATGTAGGTTTAGTCATCTACAGAAATATGAATTGATGATTGTGTATTATTTTTCTTTACCTATCTCGTTTTCTTTATTGACTTTTGTTCAACCTCCTTTCCTTTAGAACCTCTTTTTCTTCGACCCTCGATCTGTCCGCTTTTGATCTCGCTATCTCTTCTACTACAATCTTTCCCTTTTCTATTCTAAACGCTGTAGTGTTTTGGAGTACGCAATGAAGGGTTTGTTTAATATCGAATATTGCGTTCCAATCACCAAGCGTCTCTCTTCCTCTTCTACAAAAATCAATAAAACAATCAGAGATCCAAAGAGCGAGTAAACGAGGCAAGTACTCTACCGTTCATGATGTTGTGACGTCTGTACCGCTTGTCTTAAAAATGTTCCGCTGGCTGTACATACGAACTAAACTCTTTCTGACAAAATGAACGTAAACAGGTAAATAGCTCAGCATCCGTGTCACAATGTTTCTTGACATTTGGAATAACAATATCGAATGAATCGTGTGTTCCCAACTAACAGGGCAGATGGATTTATCTATCCGATTCGTCTACGCGCGCGGGTTCAACTCTATAGTTATCTGTCTTCGTCGATAACGTTTATCAGATGGTGCTCAACTATTTTATGCTTGAAAAATTCGGCTTTCACGTTGAATAGATTTTATACAAAATCGTTTCTGAATGGATTGTTATGTAGTAGACAGGAACAACTGACTTATTGAGGTTAAGAATTAACAACATTATAACAAATTCACTAAAACATGAACATCAAGAAACCATGAAAAGCATTGAACACTTATATGGGTAAATAAGACTACAAAAACTGGTGGCATCCGAATTTAGCCCAAAGTTGCAAACTGTGATTTTTATTAATTGACATCATTTCCATAGCTACCATTTTTATGGTAAATTGTTACTTTTCTTTTTACCTACGTGAGAAAAACAGGTTAAAAGGATTATTTTCCACGATTACCAGAGAGCTGTCTCTTTAACTTGTAATTGACATACATTGGGTAAACCATGTGACCGTTTACCCCCTGATTACATGGGAGGATTTTCAAGAGAAATCTATTACCTTGTACTCATCAAATCCCCTTTTTTGGTTGCTTCGAGGGGGTGGTGCATGCGTCAAACAAAAATCAGTACTAAATGAATAATTTCTCGAATACAATTCTCCCCAGTAAAAGGTAAGGGGTCACTTAAATCTATTCACTTATGTGTACTCAAAGTTGATAAAACATTAATGACAAGCAAATCTATTTTCGTTGATGACATTTACGATTGCCGACGAAAGTGACGCATGTCGGTATGGGGAAATTTCTTTTCCTTTTCATATACTTATTTCTCTCCGATGCGCATTCTGCCACTAATCTGTTCAATGTTCCGTCCAATATGTCCGAAGCTATTTAAGGGAAGTTTAACATCCGCATGATGTTTACTGCAAGGTAGCAACAAAATATAAAAGGAAGAACCGTTGACGAATATATTTTTTTCTTTAATCACCACCTAATGACCAGTGAACAAACTCCTTGTGACCTTCGTTATAGTCTGTAGGCTCGAAAATGTTTTCGACCGTCCCGTGTGGACTTGCACTTCTGCACCAACTGTCTGATGACGTACGGTGTGATATGAAGACATCTGCATCATCTTTCATAACATCAGTTTAATTGTGCTTAAAGGGGCTTCGGGTGCTACTTAATTCTGTGGACTTGGTGTCATGGGCCTGCCAGGCGTCATCATCAAGTCGTTAACCTATTTCCCCAAATATTAATTTTTTTTTAAACTAAAAATACACACACACCCATGCGCACACACAGGACACAAAAACGTTCTAAGGAATGTCCTCCAACATTTTCAGCAGCTATCCTATTACTATATTTTGTACAAGCTTCGTCATCATTGTTATTTTATTATTATGGCATCTAGTGTTACTAAACAGAAAATGTTTTAAGTAGAAAAATACTTTATAGAACTGCTACAAAATTTCTTCCATCACAGTGATTTAACATAGAACACATAACACGTTTTCTATATTACTCTTCATGATCTCTAGGCAGAAAAAGCGCAGCGCAAACGCCTGCAGCGTGATGGGAGCGCGCTTCACGCGCCATTCAAATAGGCGAAGCGGTTTGAAGCGTGTCGAGCGCGTTGTAAACGGAAGCCGCAGCGTGGTAGTATCGTCTTGAGAACGGGCCGAAAGCACGGGCGGGAGGGGCCGCTTTCAATGCGCTTGAAGTACGCTTTATGCGTTGTTGATACGTTAGAGCTACGGACATGTCGTTTTTAATACGCTCTTGAGACGATTGTGGCGCGCTTTGCGATCTCAGCGCTCTCGCTACGGAAGTTTTGAACATGTTTAAAATTTTGTGGCGACAAGGAAGAAGGTGGCGATCATTGACGCTTCAGACAGGCTCAAGATACGACGGAGAAGATTGAAAACGCTCAAGCCACGATCCACCACGCTTTGTCGAATTGTTAGGATCGCAACGGAATCGCCTTCTCGTGAGATGGGGGTATAAGTGTTTAAAATTCTTTTTGAAATGATTTCGTTGTTATACATCTGAACAAAACGATGAACAATGAAAGTATACTTTCATTTAAAACTTATCCTGAGATAGAAAGTGCATAAGCCAATGAGCCAGTGGCCCACTCGAAACTCTATAGAGTCAGGTATTCTCAGTATCAAAATGCTCCCATTGCGAGCATACTAGGTCCAAAGTAGAAAATTGAACAATCCTAGTTATAAAAAAACAGCACTTAGCATTACATTTTGACGTACAACAATATGTAATATCATTTTTTGAAGTGTGCTTTATTAGTTTGAGTGAAAAGGAAAACGTTTAGTTTTATCATTCGATTCGTCATGAGAGCGAAAGTTCTGTACATTTTCATTGTTTCGTGATTTGAAACTGATTGCGAAATAAGCTACTCATGCATGATGGCGTATGTTCGTATCCCACTGCTGCCATCCCTCAAATGAAAACAAAACAAACCCACACCAGGGATGTAACTCATTAACTGTATCAACTTTCTGGGTTCACGCAAGGCTAAGTGACCCCTTAGCCCAGGTGGCGTAACTAATAGCAACAATTCAATCGTTACTCCTTATATTTTTCTTTATGAAGTAAAGTATTCAATTACTCCAACCAATTTCAACTGAAGTGTAAATATTAAAAGAAATCCTCTCTGTAGTCTAGACTCTGGAGCCAATATCTAGACGACCTACCCTACGGAAAACTGCTCCGGGGCATTCCTTCGTGGAAAATTGTCCAACACTGCATTAAAGAAAAATACTGTTGCGATTGATTTTGGCTATGTTATTGTTTTAACAACATTCAAGCAACAATAGCATCAATACTCTTGTCTGAGTCTTTGTGCTCCAAATCCTTCATTTTTTCCTCTTTCCTTTCTTTTTCGCTACTCAAATCTTTCTTTTCATTTTCAGCATAAAGTGTACCCCAGACTCATGAGAATTCCGGTTTGGGGTGAACGGCTCTTGCATACTTTAAAAAAAATCAGGTGAACTTAGAGGCTGCAGCTGCAGACTCATGGCGTGATTTGATGAAAGACTTGTTCTCCATCAAACGTTTCCGCTACTAAAATGTCCAAAACATGACAGAGATTGATAGAAAATGTCTAGTAGCCGTATGAAAGTGATATTAAGTTTAATAGCCCCGGGCTCTTCGGGATTGTTACGGCGCGAAAAGTACATTGAGGTTGATATCATTTTAAGGGGTTTTAAATCAAAGACTGGGTGAGTGAGAAGCGATCCGCGGTGTCTTCTCTTGACGGTTAGCGATACTCTGCAAACATGGACGACTTTCCACCACATGACTCCTCCAAGAGGGCTAATTCATTCAAATGTAGTTGGCGGCCTCTCCTAGAAACGCAAGCCTAAAACTTGACAATAATCTTGTAGAGAAGACAAGCATCTCAGGTTTTCGGTTTCGGTTACAAACGAAGCGATTGATTGACGTCGCCGATCTCCCGACACCGGTGGACGATCATGGAGTAACTTTGTCACAGAATTCTCAATTAGGTGATGATTGTCCAGATTGGCTAGAATTACTCCCAAGGATAGTTAAAGTAGCCTAATGTTCCATTCCTAATGAAAAAGGTGTTGAAAGGAAAGTTGTTGTATATGGTTCCGTATCATTAGATCTGCTTGCAGTACGAATTTCTGTCGATAATTTCCAATTAACATTACTTCTAATTTAAGAGAATCCTGAATTAGTATGCTTTATCGCCCACTTCAATATTCGCATATGCAGGGCCATTTTTATTTCGCGACAAGATAGCAGCCCGTTAGAAGAAACTATCCTTACATCGTTTTTTTTTTCCATAGATCAACAATATCAAGCAAATTTACAGTAATGGTCTTCCTTATTTGATCCTGCCTAGGATCTGATAAAGTTGTATGAGTTTAATTTTTCTTTGTTTCTTCCAAATAGAATTTTATGCAGAAACAATAGGTAACTAAACGCCAAATTATTCTGCTCTTATGTTTGAGATTTCATGCTGATATTGTATTATTAAAACATCAGCTTAGAGTAGTACTTCTGTTAATAAATATTGAAGTCTAAATAACTAAACAAGGTAAAAGCTTATTTGTGAGTAGGTGCACAGGCGCGGAGGTTAAGAGTACACTTCTGATCGGGCCTTCATATATCTTTTTCTCCCTTAATAGGCGTAGTCTTTAACCATTTACCATTTGCACGTCTCATATATATTTTGGAGGATTTGGTTCTATGTCTGTCATCTATGCACAAATTATTATTTATTATGTTTTGATTGGTCCCTTTTATCTTTGCATTGACTTCACTAAATATTAAAAAAAATCATATAACCTGAAAGAGAAGGTTGATTTCTGGGAAAGGTGAAAATAATTTTGACCTTTCTTATTCCTTTAATGTCAATTTGGAAGAAAATTACAGTAGAAATGTTCCCTAAAAGAATTGCTCTTTTGTTGGCCCCATATTCGAAGTGTGACCAGAAATAACTGAAGTGTTCGGGCGGAACATTTATGTCACGTGTGTGTGTTTGCAGTCTCATACGCCCATGTGCGTGTGCTTTTAGATTGGGTCTATATCGTATCATTTTGATGATTCCAAAACCTCCCAGTATGCACCAATTATTATGTAGACATGATCAACCTTTCCCATTTGTTTTGAGACAATGTAATCGCGTGACCAGAACTCAACTTTATCTTTAACTTGGAAATGACTGCAATTCAGTTGACAACGCCTAGTCCTAATTGAACATGCTGAAAATGGAAGGAAAAAAAATTGATATCATTGTCAACAAGGATAAAGAGAGATGGGAGAACGATTGAATGAAGAAAACACGGAAAGGGAGAAAGATTGAATAAAGAAAACACGGAAAGACAGAACGTGAAAGAGAAATTAAAGATAGATCAATAAAAACAGATTTAGGACGGAGGAGGGAGAAGGGGAGAAAGAGCGCGCAGTAGAAAATATGGATAAGACATGAGAATGAGAAAGAAAAACACAAACATCCACCCATGTACGGAAAAACTTAGAAAAGGGTGGAGAAAGGGAATAGCTTGTAGGGAAAAAACAACTAATTGTAATCTGTATTCATTAAACCTCCAAGGTAACAAATTAAATCTAAACCCAATTGCATACCCGCCAACTTCGATTAATTTTGTGCCCTTGCCTGTGGAATTAGGAACTATGGTTTTCATCATTCTTCAACTTTAAATTTATTATCTCAAAGATTTTTCCCCCAAGTCTAGCCTTTTTGCTAGAGATTGACATGGATGAAGTGACCTTTCGTATATGCAGCCGGAGGTGGGAATAGTTTGCAAAAGAATGATACAAGGAAATAACCTATTACTATGAATTAAAGAAATTTCTGGGGGGGTGTTTCACAAAGAGTTAAGTTTGACTTAAAGTCGCATTTAAATTCCTAGTTGCGTGCAGTATATGACACATCACCGTATTGGTCAGATCATGCTCAGGGGACGCGCGCTATTGGGTAACCTACCAATGAGATTACGCGTTTAATACCGTATGTGTATTGACACTTACGCATGACTTTAAGTCAAACTTAACTCTTTGTGAAACACCCCTTGTTATTTCGTTTTAAAGATAAAGATTATTGAATTGCTCTCTCTCTCTCTCTCTCTCTCTCTCTCTCTCTTTCTCTTCAGGGTAGCACAAGCTGCATATCTGTTTCCATTTTCGCCAAATTTGGTCCGACGATCCCACTTTCAAAATGTGTCAGAGAGGCCTCTGACTCTGATTATTTGATAATATGCAAACTGTGTATCCTTTTAGAAATTAGTTTCCCGAGACCATCAATATCAAGGTAAATCCTTGTACGTGGTCCCGGATCCCTATCTGAAACTCCCACTTAATTTTATAAACCATGTGATTACGACCCTTCCACCTGAAAGCTAGTATACCCCTGTGAAAATTTTTATCACATACAGTAATAGTTTAATTGCCCTGATACTGGACAGATATACTGCCTGCAAGCGTGTATTGCTTGCAGTGCTACAATTCTCTTTTTCAAGAATATCTCATTATTTCATTACTATTTGAAGAATTATTCGAACGATGAAATTAGGAGTGGGCCTAGAACATCGATTATTGGGCATGTCATCGGTTATTGTGTGTGGGGTTGCTTGAATAGGGTGAATGTGTGTGTGGGTGTGTGTGTGTGTGTGTGTGTGTGTGTGTGGTAGGAGCAAGTTACGGTTTCACAGCCAGAAAGCACCAGACGAAAGCAGTATTCATGCACTGCACTCTTGCACTTGTGGATGTATGCTGAACGCTCTCTAGACCTTGTCCCCTCCTATATGGAGAATTAGGAACAAAAGCTGCCACCGCAAATAAAGTCAAAAGTCCACCCCTCCCCTATTTCCGTCCATTCATTCGCACTTTCCTCCACACAGCGACCTGTTCTCGCGAGGACACTCGGTGGCTTGTCTGATGTCGAATTCAAATGTACCGGAACGCCATCTTCAAGAGGCTCTTCTGTCTGTCTGTAGTAGTCCTCCCTCAAGAATTCAGTGAAAAGAGCGGGGAATGAATCGAAGAAGTTGGTTAAAAAGGCTGTTCCTCCTCATCTTGAGGGTGTTGCTAGAGAAAGGGAGAGACAGAGAGCCAAAGAATGAAAGAGAGAAAGAGAGAGAAAGAGAGAGAGAGAGAGAGAGAGAGAAAGGAGGACAAGTCAGACCTTATTGGATGAGGGTATGTTGCTTCACATAGCAGTGCAGCTAAAGTCGATTCACTAATCTTGCACCTCTTCAACCCAAATACAGGAATGCATGAATTACCTCGCTTTATCAATCACTCAACCACTATCATTCAGGTAGTCGCGTTAACAAAATCAAAAGAGAGAAAATTAAAGAGACCTCTATTATAAGGAAGCTTTCATTCAATTTACAGATAAAAGAATATATTGTTAATTCGTCGTCAAAATGATAGCGTTTTACCTTTCATATTAAAGGGTCGGTGCACATACAATTTGAGATTGAGGCAAAACAGTATTTTCTCTCGCATGAGGCAGTAATTGACACAGTTTTGAAAAGTGAAATATTTAACTCTAATGCTTCAAGCTGGGTTTCAAGCCTTTTGGCATTTCGACTGTTTATTTATTCCTAGCACGAAGTGATGAGCATAAAACCCCAAGTTAATAGTGCACAGAACTTTCGGTTATCATATTGGTCATCTGGTCATGTACGTGAATGGCTATATAAGGACAGCAAATGTTCTATACTTTTGTGACGATCGTTCGTCTTTGATACAGCGTGTCCTTGAAGTCGGCAAGCCTGTCCCTTGCCTCCACAAGTAGGAAGCAGAAATGGTTTGCTACAATGTCAAAGTCCTTTTTTAAAAAAATATTATTTAATTTTCTCTTTCGATTACATTTTATCTAGTGTTGTCAAAAAACAACTACAAACAAACAAAGGAAGCAAACAAGAAAATTTATGTAATATGGCCTTGAGTGGGATACAAGGGTATATCGCACGAGCTGATGAGCATATTTCACTCGTCGTGCGGACTCGTGAAATATTTTCAAAGCGAGTGCGATATACCCTTGTGCCCCAAGAAAGAATAGCCATTCAGTATTATATAAATGGATGTGGCTGCGCGCACACATCCATTGTCGTAACCTTAGCGTTTTTAAACGCGTATTCACTTTTTTATATGACATATGAAAAGAAAAGAAAAAAGTCATCTGGGTACTTTTATAAAAAGCATGAGATATTATTTCAAATTGCACGACCATCCGGGTACTTCTGCGCAAACCATGAGATCCATTTTCTGGTTGCCTGAATACCCTTTATACTACAAATAATAATCTAATATAATGGATGATTAGCTCAATATTTATTTATCAATTAGCAATGTTAGTAATTAGTAAATTTAGTCATTAGTGATTAGTGCCATTATAGATAAGTATTTTCTTATATGATTTGTCTCGTGTTTTAGTCTTTTTCATGCTAATTATCCGTCAGTGCCACTCCCTGTATCACGCTGTGATTTTCATAAACCGAAATGCAAATTAGTTCAAATGTCGTCAAGAATCATCACGTTAATGCTAATCTCCTAACCATTTGTTGCAGATACATGTATATGTAACGAGATAAACTGTATAAATATATCATGGTGATGGAGAGAGAGAGAGAGAGAGACCGACATAATTACAGTGAGTCAGAGAGACATATACATACATAGAAAGTAAGATATGGAGAGGCAAGAGGGAGGGAGAGAGAAAGAGAAAGAATAAGTAGCAGGTATCAGCAACAGCTAAGAGGCTGTCCAATTAATCCACTGAAATGTCAAATCAAATTTAGGAGAAGGTTTGGTTCAGGTAAAACTTAAAAATGATTTTTGAGCTTCGTCAATTTATGTATTCGCTTGCAAAAGAACACCGTAGTAGCAATATCACAAGAAAAAGATGAACATTAAAATAAGACTAGAAATGTTTGTTTGTTTATTTACCTTAGACCAAGTTTTAATGCCACATGTTTGCTATCAGTTTAATGATATCAATGCCCTAAAATAAGACAAAATAAGATGAAATAAGATAAAATAAGATTTATATCATATTTGCTACAAATTCAACCATTCAAATATACATGCTTTCTAACTATTTTCTTTTTTTCTCAAAGAAAAAGACAGTTTATGATTTAAACCTTAAAGGTCATGTACAGTTTTGGTAGCAAAAAGGAAGTTGGAAAGAGATCATTTGAGATCATTTGGTATATCATCCATGATATCCGGTGAATATTAATGTACATATCTGTAAGGAACGCTGGATCACCATGATCACGGCCAAAATACTGCCCTACACTAGATCCTTTCCACCCCGACGACTCCCCGCTCATTAAGCTCGTGGCTTCGCATGGAAATATCATGTGTGTCAGTGTCACTGTGTGTGTTATTCACACAATCCTCATAGGTTTTGGACGCGTGTATAGTGTTTAGTGCACACTGCTCTTGTTGTTATTAAAATAAGACTACAAATGTTGTTTGTTTGTTTGTTTACCTAAGACCACATGTTTTCTATCATTTTAAAGATGTCAATGCCCCAAAATAAGTGTGTATTAGACACACAATCCTCACAGGTTTTGCACGCGTGAGAATGTATAGTGCACACTGCTTTTGTTGGGAGTTTAGATCCCTGGCCCGGTATCTAAATTATTTTTCGCCTCTCATTTGTTTGATATTCCACTTTAGGAGGCTAAATCTTCACAGCATCTTAGTATTGTAAGTATCTTGCTATTTATCAACAACTATCCAAGAAATCTAACGAAAAGTTTTTTAGGGCTTACCAAAACTGTGCATTACCTTTGAATGTCAGCGCACCTTGTTACGTAACCACACTGTGATGGTACGAAAGTGAATCAAGAGGATGACATTTAATGATCAATCTAAATGTGACAAACAGTGGGCATTTGCTCAGCAGGTCTTTCCTGGATTCGGGTGTCCCGTCTTGCGAGTGAGTGATTGCTTGGACGAGAAAATTGTTCGAGGGGTAAATTTGCCCTTCTCAAGTCACCTGCAAGCAAATGGGATGACACCTCTATTTATTGCGGTCGAGATGGAAAGAAGACACGTCCCACCCTGGATCACGCTCTCTACCCGTCCTTGCCTCAGCAACAATAGGTTGTCTTGTTGCGCCAAGGCGATCCCAATTATAGAACAAGAACTGCTCCTGAAGATAAATATGTTCTATTAGGGCTCAAATTGTCTGGGGATGCCTCAACTAATTGAAAGATGATAGTACGTGAAGGGATTACTGAACGTGTGTTTGGCTCGCTGGAGGGAGATGGATTCGTCGTGTGGAATCAGATATTGTAAAGTGTCGGTTAAGCAGTGAAAAGGACTTCCACAATGCGTCAACATGCCAACTCAGATACCGTAACGCTTTAAAGTTTGGGTAGTGAACAAGTACCACGTAAAGAGAGATTCCTCTACCTGTATTTAGCTCGCTTGAGGGAGATAGATTCATCGTGCGGAATCAGAATATTGTAAAGTGTCAGTCAAGTAGCGCAAATGACTTCCGCAATGATCCAACATGTGTCGGGTACCAACACATATATCATATACTTACTATTATGGTATTCAACATGCAACCCATCCGGTATTGGTGAATGTATATATATTTGGCTCACCTGAGGGAGATGGATTCCTCGTTTGTCATGAGATATTTAAAAGTTTTAGTAATATTTAAAATAGTAACAATGATAGGCACAATGCGCCACTTTGGAATGTGCGTTGCAATGAATATCGACCAAAAAAAATCACACCTCGAAGTATTGAATGTTGAATGTGCAGTATGTGCTGGATTACTGAATGCGTGATTTACTCGCCTAGGGGAAAGGATTCGTTGTTAGGCATCAGATATTGCAAGTATCAGTTCAGTAGCAAACATGGCAGATGTTTTAAGCGTCAGTTTAATAGTGAAAACGCCATGTTTCAATCGTCACATGAATATGAAGACGCCGTATTTGAAGAGTCGGTCAAAAAGTGAAAGCGCCATATCGGTAAAAAAATCGTAAACATGACAGATTTATGAAATGACAGATAAGTAGTACACATTATGAAGGGGCAGTTAGTGAAAATAACTAAATCATAAAGTGTTCCTTAAGTATTAAGCATGACATAATATATGGTAACAGTTGTGCAGTGATTTCAGTTAAAGGTAATATTAGCCAACTGAAACGCAGAAGTGGACAAATGAAACAAGATCAGTCCAAACTGTAATGAGATGCAAGACTAGCCCCAACATGCCCAAAGTGGTCTCTGAGCAAAGAGAGCAAAGAAATATACAAAAATCAGAAACACTTGACAGTGACATGTAACAGCCTTGTATCTTATAAATATTATATTTATAAATAACTAAAGAATAGAGAGAGCAACATCATGAACTTAAATTTCATACTCATTCTATGAATTTTATAGACAACGCATGTTTGAAATTACTGTCTAAATTCATGACCAGCTGTATTAAAATGGCTACCTTTAAGCAATGTAAATCTTAAAAGGTAGACTGCAATTTATTAACCAGAATGAGAGATTGAATAACATATAGGACAGACTGTAAAGTGGAAATTAAGAAGCAATTGTGATATGTTGTAAAGTGTCTCTGTCACTTTGTGAAACATACCAGATTTTAAAGTACCAGGTGAGTATATTGAGCATGACTGACGCAATACACCAGTTTGCGGTCTCGACTTAAAAACCAAGACATTTCTTATTAAGAGCACACATGTGAAGATTTTTGTCAACATGCGTTGATGGCCATTTTATGGTTTTCCAAGGTTACT
This sequence comes from Heliocidaris tuberculata, assembly GCA_025618425.1. NCBI lineage: Eukaryota > Metazoa > Echinodermata > Echinoidea > Camarodonta > Echinometridae > Heliocidaris > Heliocidaris tuberculata. The sequence goes on from CM046838.1 coordinate 29,476,040, forward strand.
TCTTTGTGATGCTACGAATATTGGGGGGGGGGGGGGTGATGTATTGTGTTTCAAGTAGTGCTCTCATAGAATCTCTCCGTTGTAGATGCACGGCGCCGTGTCTTATCGTAGACAAAGATTTACATAATCTGAGGTTTTTCGTCTTCATTTATTTTAGAAAGGGCAAAACAGAGACAGAAGAGAAGCTGGAAATGTCACTGTTTACAATTCAAGTACATTCGGGTTCAGCATTCACTCTTCCAGTAATTGTTTCATATGCTTGAAATGGATACCTGCGTATAGCTCAGTTACTGTGACGTCACCTTCTTCAGATAATCGTATATTTGCCGTTGTGCTCAACGAAACTGTTTTTAATCATTCGCCCAATACATGTTTAATAGATTTCAGGGAAGGTCCCTATTTCAGACACATTAAGGGCGGATGTGTAGGGATGTAGCACGCAACCCATTATAATTGTCTGGTTGTTATTGGCAACATTTAAAAAAAGAATTTAGGGTTGTTACCATGGTAGGCATACTGCAATATCTAAGGCCATTTTTACTTGTGGGAATATTCTTTTACATATTGTTGACAATTTCTGAAAGTGAAGATTTCATTAATCCCTGATGGCAAATTTGGAAGTCTATGTAATTCGTGTTTTGTATATTATTTTTTGTTGTTGAAATTTATTTCCATTTATCTTCACATTTTGTTTGACATGCCCAGAAGTTTCAATTATCTAGATCTGCGGCACTTAATCATGTTGACAGATCCCCAAAACGCGTAGAGAAATATCTTCTCTTGAGGAGAAAATTCTCTTTCAGTGCAAACAAATGTAGGCCTGTATTTCATACATTTGGCCTTTTGTTGTCAGACGAAGCAAAAATGTATGGATATATATATATATATATATTATAGGCGCAAAGACAAAAGAGAAAAAGGAAGAGACTTATAATGCATCAATGCCGATTAAAGTTTTTTTTTTTTTTTTTTGGTTATTATCCGTTTCCCAGAAGAAGGAACGTGGTCGTTTCGAAAATTTTGAAAATATATTGGAACTAATTGGCATTGATGCATTACGAGTTTCTTCTTTTTCTATATACATGTAATTAATTTATATATATATATATATATATATATATATATATATATATATATATATATATATATATGAGTGATTCCCTTTCAGAATGCAACGAAGATGTAGTGACATGGCGTTTCAGATTCGATTGAATCTTCATTACCTCAATGTCACAATTCATGGAAATGAATTGATCAAATATAACGTCCTTGGTGAATGATGTGCCTGTGTTAGAGGTAAGTGAAATTCGCTGGCTTGGTATATGTCCCTCACTGACTGGTGTCAGCACTTCATGCGGCGTGACATCGGAATAACAAGTTGGTTTGCTAACTTCCTGTAGTGGAAATTAGTCCCTTCGATACAACTGACACGGTTTGCTCGCCACGGAGGAAATTAATACTCGATGGAGGAGCTTGCAATTAACTAGAAATGTCAATGTTTAGGAAGGTACTCAATGGGTGAATGAACAGGTACGAGGTACAAATACAACGCTTAATAGATACAAACATGACTTTGTGTAAGGCTGTGTGGGCCTTTACGCACGAGGGTGTGTGTGTGTGCTTGTGTGTGTGTGTTAGGATGGGTGGTATAAATTGTTTGCAAAAGTTCGATTGACAGAGATATGTTTATAGGTTAATACTGAGAGCAGGAATACGGACAGAGACAGACACATAGATTAAGACGTGATTGAACAGTGGTATTGAGGTAAAATATTCCAGGAAGGCCTCATTTTTATGTTGTAGTTCCTATGCACCCAAGTTTTCAGATTCGTTTTCAGGCCGATTATTTCAAATAAAATTCTATACCATCGGTTACTCAACATCACTTTAATAATTTATGATCATTACCATTGCGATAGTTGAAGACGTTGCAGGAATCATGTAGCTGGCATTTACTTTGTAATTTTTCTTTAGCCCCTCCAACGAAATCAATGCAAAAGCCATACATTAAGTCTGATAGGATCTCAAATTGAGCTTAGTGGCACTGGAAACAGGAAATTAGAATTTAACCCCTCAGAATATTTATTAACGCCGCTCCCATGTCTAGATACAGCACGTTAATGTATTTCTTTAAAGGCCGAGTGACACTCAGTGGGGGCATCATTGTAGGACTTCACGTACTCATGCCACTAGCCCAATTTTGCAATGTTGCCTCGCGATATATAATATATAACGAGTTTTTGCGATGATGCAACACAATATATCCCTAGCTTTTGCGATGATGCAAACGAGAAATCACTACCGTTCACTTTGTTGCCCCCAAAGCAACTTGAGCACTTTGCATAATTTGCATAAATAAAATACGTCACATATAGAAGCAATGTTAAACAACCCAAAACAACTTACGTACAATGTGCTCGCTGCACCGAACGCTAACATGGCTAATGGTGTTGGTGATTTTGTGCAAGGAAACCTGTGATACAATACAATTCCCTGGTGTATCCTACATTCGTTGCGTCACAGGTTATGCTGCCTAAGGTGAATAACACAATGGATTTTGATAAACGAATTATGCAAGTTGCTCAGGATTGCCCCTTGGGCAACAAAGCTGAAAATGTTCTTTGACCACTTATGATTACAAATCAACAAAAATACTTCACCGGAAGAACTTTTAGGTTCACTGCTAGCCGTATAGGAGCGTCAAATGGACTATTAGTACATGTTTCTATGAGAAACATTATTCAGGGGAAACAGGGGGGAGTCTTTTTTTTTAGACAGGTGGTCATTAAAACAGGTTTCACTGTAGTTTATCTTCTTTACACCAACAATATTGCAGTCTCATTGAGAGCCGGAGTACCCCCCCCCCCCCTCCACCCGATACCTGGGCGCCACATCTTGTTGTGACGTCGTGTTGTCATATCGTGTTGTGAGTGTAATATTTTAGAAAGAATTCTTGCTTCCTCTTTCTTCTCCTCATAATCTCTTGATTTTGGTTCTCCCCCTTTTCTTTATCTCTCTCTTTTATTATAACCTTATTTTTCTTCTTTTGAATTCAGTCTCCTAAGTCAATATGGTGACTCTTTTTAACAGATTTCAGAAATGAACTTTAAGTTGCGGGAGGGAGAGACACGCTTCATTGGCTTCCCTAATGCTACCTTAGGGTTTGTTGATGGAGTATCAGAAGATGGTTTTAAGCATGACATTTGGTTTCTTTTGTTTTTGATTTTTTGTCGTTCATCTCCAAATAGAAATCACGTGTTCTGAGGCAGCACTTTGGTTTTCGTCGAATAAATGACATATCAAAATGAGCTTTCTATCTAGAACATTTCTGTTCCAGAAAATAAGTAAGATTTTCTCCAATGACCTACTTGTAATTGTAAACGTACATTTTGACTATTGTAAAGCTTATATTAATTCTAATGGGAAATTACTTGTGTTTAAGTTTTGTTTAAAACTTATTATTCCAAGATTATGTCCAGTTTTTTTTTCTCGAAATTGTGTTACTTTGCATTTTATGTTGAGTTTACTTATGTACATGTATGCCTACAATTACACCATGCATGTACCTCACAATAGCGCCAGGAGTGTCAAATTTGACAGACATGGAGCGGTTTAAATGTTCATTATTGTTATTATTATTATTATCATTTTTATTATTATCATTATTATTATTATTATTATTATTATTATTATTATTATTATTATTATTATTATTATTATTATTATTATTATTATTATTATTGTTATTATTATTATTATTATTATCGTTATTATTATTATTATTATTATATTATTATTATTATTATTATTATTATTATTATTATACAGGTTTCTTCTTACAATTACATTTCCCAGTGTAGGACAACTGCAAATAAATATGTCCTCTAGTTTTTCTTTTCGAAGGTATCAAACACAAAGTCTTAAAGTGATATTGTGTTATATATTATGCATGTATGTACATAAATTATGTAACCTTTTGTTATTACTTCAATGCAGATGAATTAGACATTAATTTTTGCACCCCTACTACAGCTCCTTGTTTCAAACTTTCACAAAATTGTTTAGAACATTTGAATGTAGAGAATTCAAGTTCGTATTTTGATCCATAGGCTGGTGGAATTATACGCAGGCGTGGGCTGTGGTTCGCTTGCGGTCTGTATTCGTATGCTGTCGCTATATTTTCCATGATTTTGTAGGTGCTTGGATGGACCAGGAAAATATATTCTCTTTATAGATTCACTATTCGCTTGCCTGCTTCTCAGTTAACAGGCGATATGACACAGTGATCGGGCAGGTGCATGCTGGGTCAGACAGAAATTATACATTTCAGTCAGGTACACATTTCAGGCTTTTTATTCTGGAACACAAGCAGGTTTTGCCATCGTTCACTTTTCGAACTGCCACTACTTGACAATAATTAGAAGCAAAACTCAAAAGCAGGGCGTCATAGAGCAAATTATAACTTATGTAGTGTAGGGGTGGACTAAATTTTCCGTCATGTTTTCCAAAAACAGGCGAAATAAAAGGTCTGCTGATTTTATGATTGTTAAAAGACTTCAGATTTACTCAGTTATCCACAATTATCAATTTTCTGACAGAATTCGAATGAAGACTTGTTGATATGACGTGCAGTGTGCTCCATATTTTGCAAGTGATAGTGACATTTGTTATCAGTCTTATATTCCATGTTGCCAGCAAGAACGGGACTAATATACAGATGTGGGGCTTGTTTGTTTTTTGTTGTTGTTGGGGGGGGGGGGGGGAGGGTGGGGTTGAAAAAAATTCTTACATACGCTGTGGAACGATTTTAGAGGTAGGTATATTCAGTGTTAGCAGAGTATTCCACCGTGACCATCGTTCATGCATGCATAAGCGTCAATTCGTTTCGTGAGAAATGTGGAGACGCGCATGTATCCTTTCGACTCAACCGACTAAATCTTATCTGCTTTGCAAGGCGACGTACCCATTTGTAGCCCCGAGGTTTTCTATTTTCCGGTGACCACTGCATGTCGTCAAAATACAATAGACTAAGATGGGAGGAGACAGCGGAAGAAAACATTTCACTCGTCAAATATTGAGGTTAATGAAAGAAAATTAATGCCATTTCAACTCAGTGTCCTCGTCGCTATCTTGAAGTGATGAGTTCAAAAGCTACCCGAACTTTCCTTTGTTATTCCCTCCTGTTTCTTCCGTTCTGCTTTCTATGCATCAGCACGGTCACATTCAAAACTTCCGTCTTCGTGTTTACTTCACGTTCTTCACGTTTCCACATTTAATATACTTTTCAAAGCAATATTTTATTTCAAGGTTATTCGACCCTAATTTGTTTAAAAGTGCGACGATACCTCAATTTCCAGGAACATGAAAGAAGCTTCCAACTTCATTGGCTTAAATGATCCAGGAGAAAGGAGAAAGGCTTTTTCTATTTGAAGTTGAAGGTAGAGTTCTTTGCTGGATTTGGAAGGCAATATTTTTTGCTGAAGCCTTCACCATTAACTTAATATTTATTCTTGTATACTTCCATGATGGCAGTTGTATAGATCACTTTGTAACTATTGTAACCATTGTATAACGAGTGTGGGAAATTTTGATGTTTACATGGACATTGAAGGACATTCTGTAGCCGGGAGCGCTATGCCCCCTCATATCCTCGCTACAACCCAGCGGCCTGGGCCCTGTTGCATAAAACTTACCATTAATGGTAACTCTGCTTTCAATGGTAACTACCATGGTAACATCACTCAACAGCCAATCAAAATCAAGGTTTCCATGGGAGTTACCACTGATGGCAAAGTTACCGTTAATGGTAAGTTTTATGCAACGGGGGCCGTATTTAGTTATTGTATGGGAGGAAGAAAACAAGATATTACTTGTGGAACCCACTGTTCCCTTTGAAACGAATGTACAGGATGCACACGACAGAAAATTAAAACGGTATGAGAATTTGATAGCAGACTTGGAAGAAACAGAATACTCCGTCTACTCTGAAGCAACTGAAATCGGGGTGAGAGGTGACAGTGATAAAGAAAACAAAGCTATAGACTCAAAACTGTTGTTGATATGTGTAAATGCGATGTCAGACACAGGGTACTGATTAATGACATTAGCAAGCATGCTCCTCTTTCATCTTTTGTTACTTTTTACAGTAGGAAGGATCAATATTGGGAAATAGTAAAATACATTAAATTATAGGGAAAAAAGAAAAATATAAATTATAGTCGCCAAACTAAATGAACTATCCATACCAACGTTCAGCGTATCAATATACTTGAGCTCCCTTTTTCACACAATTTTCCGATTATATTAATACGGTATATACAGTGTATAATACTACAATTGTCATACTGTCATATTACATTGTGATATGATAATATATTGTTATTAAGTATCAAAATGATCATATATTGTCGTAATATATCTTTCCCATTGCTCACGTTTGTCTTTTTTTTCTGGTATGATAATAGTTTGTATTACAACCTGCCATGAACACGGATATGTTCATGGACCTGGTTCGTGTTGCTGTTATTTTGCATGATGCAAATTTGTATATTACTTTACTTTTCTTTTAAATAAAGAAATGATTACAAACAAATCAATGAGAACATTACGCTTATCCACGACATTGTTGCAAAATAAGGTTGTGTAATTTCGTGACCATGAGGTATTTCCTTCTTCTTCATCCCTTTAGCGATAAAACCCTTGTACTAAATAAATTTAGATGGTCTTACCTCTTATGATTGCATGTCTGATAATTACTTAAGTTTTCCACAGAATTCACTTGAATCTCAATCCAAGGGTTGAGGGTTCGAACCTCAGCCCGGCACTAGAGTCTTTTGACAAGACATAAATTTACAGTTGCCACTCTCCACCCAGGCGCACCTGACAGGATTTTTTCCTTGAAATGCACTGTGCGCTGATTACGGCCGCCGGAGCTAAAGCCAGTGTAATAACATTATTATTATTATTATTATTATTATTATTATTATTATTATTATTATTATTATCATTATCAATATTATTATCATTATTATTATTATTTTTATTATTATTATTATTATCATTATTATTATTATTATTATTATTATTATTATTATTATTATTATTATTATTATTATTATTATTATTTTTATCATTACTATTATCATTATTATAAAACCCATGCGATCAATTTTGGAGACATGCAGGAGGACTTCTGAGGACTTTGGTATTTTTATACCCCCCCAAAAAAATAAAAAATAAAAAATAAAATAAAATGAAAATAAAAAATCTGAAAAATAAGTACCTAGAAATTTTTTTAAAAAATAGGTCGAAACCTTATTTCGTTTCACACTGAATCAGCCCCTTACAGAAATTTGACATTTTGATTTTGAATCCCTCATTTTCATGTATTCATCCACCCGGCTGATTGAAAGGGCTGGTGTTAAAATGTTTTATTGTCGGTTTCAACACTTTTGCATCAATCATTCACCTTGCAATTTTGCCAGTTGAAAAGTCATGATTAAATTGGGTTGACTTACTGTTGTAAATTGACAAATCTATTGTGAGTTAATTGCTATCGCTGATTCAATGAAACTGTCGAGATTTTATCGCGAACTAGAATAGTTAATATCAAACCTTCTAGTCATTTTTCTACTCCTAAATTGTGTTACAGGCATGTGATTTTCACTAAGATATCAAGTGAACTATTTTTTGCACGATTTCTCGCCATAAATGTCAAAAATGTAATCATTTTTCCTCATCGATGACATTTAACTCACATTCAATGCAACCAGACTGTTTGTAAAAGCACTCCCATACTCGGCATTAATTTCGCCAAATCATAGTCGATCAATGCTTTATATGTTACCAATCAATAAGAAATAAAAGTATCTATTTGTTTCGATGACTGTTTGACTTGCTAAGTGCTTCTTGGGGAGAGGTATTCTGTGAAAAGTTAAAAGCAAATAAAGGCCCGAATTCACAAAGGAGGTTTGGTTTAAACCATGGTTTAAACTCCCTCCTGGGGTTTTTAAGCGTACGCGGCACGGAATCCGATCCAATCATATATTTTCTTTGAGCGCACGCATGGGCAATGTGCGCTTATTTACGCTTATTTTAGTACGCTTACGGAGGTTTAAACCTTACCATGGTTTAAACCTCCTTTTTTGTGAATTCAGGCCTTTAAGTCTAGAATATGAAGTTTGTCGAACAATTGGAATATGTTTATGTTTGACTTGCTTGACATTCAAGGTGCTATTTTGAAGAAGAAGAAGAGAAAGCCAGCACGCGATGGTATCAAACACATTTTAGGAATATCAAATATGATATAAAAATGAATTTAGCGAAGACGTGCCACCCGATGAGACCCCGACACTAGAACGACAATAGACCGGTCGGAACGAATATTAGATTAGCAGTGCCCTGTCTTATAAAGAGTTGCGATTGGTCGATCAATTGCAACTCTTTATTAGACGGGCCCAGAAATAGCCCATGTTTTTATAAGTTATGGGTCTGTTTAGAGTCGATATGGTCGTGTGAATGACGTATAAATAATGTTAGATACTTCTGTGAACAGTGACGAAGGAAGACAGTCGCATTTAAGTGACCGAAAAATCTGGAAAGTTGAATGAAACCGAAAAGTTCGATCTCGTAAATTGTTAGTTGCATGGGTCTGGAAGCTCAGAAGTGCTCACATAAAACGAGACAAGAAAAGAATTTTAAAAAGACGAGACAACGCGAGAATAAAAGACAAGAAGAAATCAGGCGAGATAGTGGAGCTTTTCGAGTCGACGAGATGAGGATGAGATACTGCATCTCGTAAAGGCGACTTGAAAAAAAATGAAAAGCAAAGATTTGGGATCTTGTCTTCTCGTCTTCGTGTCTTTATCAAGTCGATTCAAGATCTTCTCTTCTCCTATAAACCCAGTCGACTTGATGGGATGAAGTATTTCGACTTATCGTCTACCTTTCCAAACAAGTCGCATAGACGAAATCCTTAATCTCGTCTACTTAGTTTCCTTCTCTCATCTTTTGCCTTCTCTTTTTTCCCCCTTCGTCTTCTATTTCCGATTAATCTCCTCCTCTGAGAGCACTTTTATGCTTCTTCTCCATGTTCATCATGTTCATGGGCTTTCGGTTACATGTAAGAACTTTCAAGATGTAGATTCATTTTCAGTTTTATGAACTTGAATTTTGTAAACTGGGGATTGGTACCCTGATACAGGGCACTAAGTATAACAATTTATCACAAAGTCACCTTCCATATAAAAAAAGTCTCATTCTTATCAGACTGTGTCTTCTTGCTTCTTGGAATTATATTATATATTTTGAGATGCTTTATCTGCTTTTCTTTATACAAATATATTCCAACATATATTGTAGTGGGATAGTTTTGTGAATTGATTTAGAATTGTGCATATGTAAAATAGCTTCTTGCATTTTAGTTATATATCTAGTCAGGCCAGTCTATTACACGACTTAACTTGAAGTTTCGGACCATTTAAAACAAGTTTTACGGCATGCCCTTTGTAACACCCTCAATTGTCTTTATAGCGATACGATGACGTCCTTCATATCAACAGTCTGTGTGGAAACTAGATCTTTAAATTGGCATCAAGTTTTCGAACGAAACGCTACCGACCTGTAGCCATCGCTGTTTGAATGGTTGAGAAAGACTACCTAGGTTGACTGAGGGGCAGATCTTTTGAAACACTATGTGCTCAATTTGCATCTAAAAGTAAATCCCGGAGTGTTACAGGTGGCGATCAATATGCTGTTTACATGGGATGAGGGCGAAGATCTAATTGATACCGTGCAGAAGCGTCGCTTAAGGGGTGCATAACAACCATCTCTCTCCATTCACAAGTTTTTCGTAGTCGGTGCCAAGTTCTTTCTTTATTTACCCTTGTCTGCAGATTGTGATTTTAAAGCTATTTGATAGTCGAGACCGATTTTTTTTTCTTCATCTAGTAAATTTTCACAAAGTGATCCGAGTAAATTATGGTTAGCTGTTCACACTTTATGTCCTTTTCCCAAACTATCAAACTATCACCCATTAAACATTATGATGAACTTCTTCACTGAGCGGATGTATGTATAGGTGATTTTGATTCCCTCCTAATCCACCAGCGAAGTTGTAAAGAATTTTAACGAGCATACACGGATTGCATGTGTATGGAGGGAATTAACGTCGCATCCGATATGGATGTTGACGTTTTCTTAAAGCCACCAACCTGGTCCTCGGGAAATATTACTATACTAGTCACCCCGACCCCATAGATTCAACTAGAGTCTCCCTATAGGCAGTATATATTTGTATACTATTTCATTCTTGAATATATATTTTAGCGGTCCAAAGGGTTATTTAGAAGAAAATTCATTCGTTGCAACAGTGCCATAGGATTCCTTTGAAATCACTCCTCTAACTCCGATATGTATGATATCAGGGTTATTCGTCTCTAGGTACAAATAAAATTCTTATTTTTCTTGACTTCTCATCTCTTTTCCTTGAAAATGAACATTCGTTTTTCCTTATACTAAATGTTTCTGTTTTTTCTCAGATAACTTATTTAAACTTACTTTTAGAGATATTATTTCTAACATTCTAAGAACAGTGTGTATTACAAAGCGTTATTCAAAGAAGCCTGACATATCCAAATGTGCAACAGAGAAGTATTCCCGTATGTTGATATAGGTTAATTGGGAATATATTATTTCACTAGCTTCCAGTAAATTTGTGATCAGAATTCAGTGATCACACTTTCTATATCTTACAGCTTCTCTAAGATTCAAATATCAGCTCTGTTCTTCCACGATCCCAATTTACGTTATCATTGCTGATAATTCGCTCGGATTGCTGCCATGATAAGCGTTTGATGGCGTTGACTTACAACGCTCGACTAGAATTCGAAGTTTCCAGTTAAAGGGGACAGGAATGACTAGAAAGTTACTCCACTACCATACGAGGTATCAACGTTGACCTTGCCTTTGAGCATTTTTTACTCAATGAAATGATTCTTTCCAACTGTTTGTTTCATTCCATGTTCTGGTGTCAAAGTGAAAAGTCGGGACACTTCCTTTTGTTGCCCTCCATTCCTGCATTTTCCGTTCTAGGCGTTTGTCCTCTTTGATAATACTGTATTCTAGACTCTCTCTCTCTCTCTCTCTCTCACACACACACACACACACACCTTTTTCTTTCTTTCGCTCGTATGATATCTCTTGCATTTTATCCTTGAGATGGATCATGGGGTAATGATTTTTGTTATATCTTTTGCTTAAAAGAGGTCTTTTGTGATAAACTGTATAACTACTGATCTGAGGATCGGGATAATGACTTGTATTTTTGTTTTCAACTCTTTGTATCATGTCTCGCTTTCATGATGAGAGACACGAGTACACCATTTTCCAAGAAACATTGATCCATCCATCTCCTGAATAGGAAGGTGGAAACACTTTTAATAGGATGGATGTAGTGCAGGATATATCCCCCTACACCCAAGCACCAACGCCCCTGATTCTTCTTAATATTATATGAAGGTGTCAGCGGATCCGTGATACGCCTTATCCAATCGATGAAACCAACATATACCTGTTAACTTTTGCATGTGAAACAACATCCCCTCTGCAAACATAACGAACACGTGCAGGTATAAATCAACACCGGCGCCACAAGGACAGGCAAGATACACACAAAAAGTCAATCTTGACCCGTTTTTGCTGGGCGCCTGCTTCCATGGTGCACTGCTCCAATGAAGCCTGAAGAGTTTCAGGTGGAGGGGAATCGATAGCTCGTGTGCTCAGGGGATTGTTAATCACCCGTTCTGGACTACTGGATCACTTCAACCCGCTGATTTACAACCTCTGTTTTTCCCGGAGAGCGCGCGCACACACGGACCCCGAAGCTTCAACATGGGGAACTTCAAGCTCGACATATTTCAAACAAATTTTTTAGAGCGTAAGAGCACATTTACCCCACTATCTTTATTGGATTGTGTTTTTGTCTTCCTGCTAGATCTATTTACGTCATTATGTTACTTTTCCAAGAGTTGAGAAGTTGAAAACAAAGCTTTCATTTGATGTAGGTCATGGGCATTTGGGATGTCCGTCGATATTACGTGCTTGGCATCTGATGAGACAGCAGTTTGCCAGGAACAAAGCTGAGCTCTTTTTTGTCTCCTTGCTCGTTTTATGGAAGCGTGGTAACCTTTTGTTTGATAAGCACTCCTATTCGATAATGATTTTGAGATTTAGATATCTTCCTCACGTGCGAGCTTAATGACTTGAACTTTCTGACTCGTTTTGAAAATCAGAGCTGTTGTTTTTCCCATTTACCCATTTTTTTTTTTTTTCTTTTTTTTTTTTACTCATACGTTATTATCATTATATTTTGAAGGGGTCGCGCTTAAGTAATCATATAATTTCCACAAATATGACATCCATTTTTCTTAAAAACAAAAATGGTTAATTCAGCTAAATTCAATTCATATTTTCTTTCAGTCACTTTTCCCTTCACATTAAAAGGAATTATTCCAATAAGATGTTCTGGATTCCAGGTTCTTGGTTCTCGAAATAGGGATAAACACTGGACCATTTGCACACCCTTGTTTCTAACGGGAAAGACAATGTTATAGACAAGGTTGCGAGTTATTTATCCTTTGGTGCATTTTGGAATATATTCTTTGAGTACCACGCATTGTTTGAGAAATAACAAACGGTTTAGGGTTGTGATTCACCAGTGACGGGGTCTTTTTTTAGAATGTTACATAAAGCGGTTGTTTTATATCTACCTTAGATTAAATAATATTTAAACGAAGAATTTAACTTTGTGACGCTAGTAGACAGGGTACAATGGCCTTTTTTATGACTGAAACTCCTTAAATACATATTTTTTAGGCTAACCGGAGAAGATTTTTTTTTAAAGTGGGGTATGAATGACTCTTTATCAGGTTGTATTCTATGTTCTACATATATTTTGAAATCACCTAAAGCTTCTGATCTTTAAAAATCTCTTAATCTCACAGATTAGAACCCATTCCGCAAAGGGCCATACAAAACAGTACCGGCGAAAATTTATCAAACATATTATATATCCTCTCATGTAATCTTTGCCACAAATCCCGGAAGTAACAACTGTCTTATAAGTTTTAGTTTGTCATATTTATCTCCTCCCTTCATCTCAAAAGTAAAAAAAATAAAAAAATAAGTACCCTGAAATTAGAAAGAACCTAATATTCACAGAAGCACTCGGCTTTACCTCTTGTGTTTAAATCATGCTCAAGTTAGCTTAATGCTTAATGTACCCGACGATTACTGTGGCATTTATATACGTATTCGTAAACTCTCCTTTGCCTTTGATCATACGCAAAGGATGTAAATCCATGCATATTTTTAAAAAGGCGCATAAAAGAGCATGTAAAGTGTTTTTTATCAGTCAGTACCAAAAGCAGAATAAAAAGCATGCACTTAATTCGACTACACCTAAAAGATCGCTTTTAATGCATTGGCCCTTGCTTTTCTTTGGAAAATATTTTTTTAAAGTATGGATAATTGTAAAATTATTGACCATGACTCCTAAACGTGCTTGTCCTTTCAGAACACTTTAATCAAGCGAAATGGGATTAAGTGCAAGTTGTTTGTTTTGCCTTTAAAGGGCACTACACTAGTTTGCGGAAAGGTCACTATTAATCGTCATTTAGGAGTAAGGTAGGGCCAGCCTTTTGTTTTTAATCGCCCACATCAAATTGTTGTCATTTAGGAGAGGGCGAAGTGAGTGTGAGGAAAATATCTCATCCTTTATGATTGTTCTCAATTAAGGAGTCGCGCGTGACCTGGTGCTTTTTGCTTGTGCCATATTATGAGTTGACACGTCTTATAAAATCACGGAATTTTTTTTCCAAAATTGTCATTAATGAGCGGAATCAGATCACGCCCCCCCCCCCCCCCCCCCCCCCCCCACTTTCAAGAACGATCCGTGGCCCCTGCATATTGACTGACAGAGGTGGTTATCTTGTCGAAAAAACTGAGATTGGATAGAAACCATAAAGGTCTGATGATTTGATACTTTCTAATATTTAAAAAGGAGCCTAATATAATAGCAATCCAAATATTATAGCATTGCATTCATTGTCATTTTAGTCATGTTAGTCTAAAGCCTTATCCATATTCTATATGGTTTTCTGTGTTGTTTTCTTTTAAAGTAAGATATAAATTGAAATAATTTTTTTTTAAATAAGACGCAATGAGGCAAGATTTAATGGAAACCCGCTCAGGCCATTGAAAAGAATCCTGGAATTCTGTAACAAATTCCCGAAAAGACTCGAGTGATGCAGAGCACTAGTGTAAGCTTTTCGGCAAAATCCTTTCGCGGGTAAATAAAGAAGCGAGCTTCCGATCAGATCCGTTTCCATAACTCCATCTACATTTACCCGCAATCCCAACCGTAATCGAGTCGACCATCCTTTCTCAAAATAAGCTTCAATAGTCCTTGAGCACGCTTCGTCGACTGAGTCAACACGGGCTTCATCCTCTGGACGATCTGGCTATACTGCGACATCGGAAAATGATGACGTGTCGGACAAGGCGTCGTGTGCCCGGCAGACGGACGTGGGCGGTTACACGGCCACTGGATGGACATTTTACGGAAGTTTTTTCCGCTTTCTTTGAACATGTAAATAGGTCTGCATAATTATACACTATATGTTTCAGCCCGCATTTCTTCCAAATTAAAACATCGACAGGTTATAACGTCTCACTACTATTACATTTTCTTTGAAGCAAAAGCTAAATAATCTGACTATGTCCGCGCCCTTATGCCAGGCACTCGACAGGAGGTGTATTTTTGGATGATGGTGCGTTGGTCGAAAAATAACAAACCCGATGCCCATTTTCTCGGATGAAGCAAACGAATTATATTATTTTAAGTCTGGTGTACTGGTGTGCTATTTGTAGACTTGAGGCTATAAAGATATAAATTGACATTTGATCAAAATGCCCATTTGTCCCATCCCCTATTTCTCTCATTGCATTTCATCTGAACTGGTTAGCGATTAACAGTGGGTGGGTCTTTTCTTCATATGTTCCTGTTTTTATTTCGCATACACTCAAAAAAAATATTGGGTAAAAACTTTCCCAACACGAGGGTAATTCATTGTCCGATCAACTGTGGACATTTCTTAAACCCAATTTGGATAATATTGTGCCCAATTGAAATGTTATTCTTTATTTTGACCCTGATTGGACAATTTCATTACCAAACTTGTCGAAGACCAGGGGAGGGGGTTCGGCTTTGCGACAAGACCTGAATAATATACCAAATATATTGTAGACTAAACGTTAGTAGAGCAACTGGTCATTAGACTGGGGGATGATCTGACTATCATATAAAATAAGGCAAACTGACGATTACACCATATGGATAACACACCGGTTTAGTTTAGACAAAATAATAATAGCCTTAATGGAGATAAACAGACAATGTAGAGGAAATGGGATTAGACGAGCTACATACGAGACAAATAGAAATTGGACCAAATGGCAATAGACCTATAAAAATGAGGGTGAGGAGGGTGGCTTTGATATCTTAATAAAATTGCTTCCTTTCTAACCAATTATTGTCTGTCTGTGTCATCTAACATAAAGGCTGAGGAGAGGGAACTCTCTGTTTTGAAGACTCTCTTTAAAAAAAACAACTTTGTTGAAAACATAAATGATTCAAGAGTTTCCACAACCATGAGTAATTTTCAGAGTCATAACTCCTAAAAGCGATTAATGACGTCAACAGCTTATTCTTCCCCCGGTTATTGATAACCATGAAGGAGAAAGTTGATATCATGTCCCATATTTAAAATATACAAATATACATGTATCTGTATATCCTCTGAATAAGTAATGTCGTAACGGCCTAAGGGAATTTCCCTTTGTTGAGTATACTGATAGCATATCCTGTCTACAATAGATCGAGAATCGAAAGGGATGTTTCCTTCACATTTGAAATACTTTTTTTTTGTTTTTTGTTTTTTACAAAAATAAAGGGAAAAATATTTCAAGAAAAGGGTGGATTTTAAAGTCCGTCTGGTGCGTGGGAAAGATATGATTGACCATAAACTTTTGGAAAGTGCCCTATTTATATATATATATATATATATATATATATATATATATATATATATATATATATATATATAAATATAGATATATATATTATATAAAGAAAGAAAAAAGGCAAACTCAGACTTATTGAGGAGACATTTTAGGGATAAGAGAGAATCAGGACTAGCAATCATACTACATTTAAAGGGAAAAGGATTGATAAAGGGTAAAGTATGGATGAGCAGGATGTGTCAAGATCTCGAACAGTCGAGGGGGGGGGGGGAGTGGGAGATGAAGAAGAAAAAGGGGGAAATGTTTGATTTTGTATGTGTGTGACACATGACAGTAGAATGGGGCGAGAAAAATAAAGTATAAGTTATATATAGAGAGAGAGAGAGAGAGAGAGAAAAGGAGAGCGAATAAGAGAGACGTATTCAACTGGTATGGATAAACTGGCATTGGAATAAGAAGTTCACTGACACTCGAAACCCTATTAACACCGTCTGGTCAGTGAACATTCTGTTATATCAATTTACGAAGATGAATTAACGCTCTTGTGGACGTCAGGTGTAATTAAAGCAGTGACTTGGGAAAATAAAGGAGTGCACTTAAAACTTTTCGTCCTTTGAACTCTTCTCTTTTTACTTATTCTCCTCTTTTATCTGTATTGTTACCATCCTCCACTTCCCCCTATTCATTGTCCTCTCTTATTCTTTCTTTAGTTTCTCCCTCGAATTCCTATTCCTGTATTGTATTTTTTCCGACCCGTGGAACAATGGCTGCTTGTTTGTCATTCTGTTTTAATTTTGTATGTGTGTATTCCAGTGTATTTAAATCTAAAACTGTGGATTTTATTTCAGTGAATTGATTTTACTTCACTTTATTCCTCATTCTTTTCCCCTTCCTCCTCCTCCGCCTCCTAATCATAATAATCGTCATTATCATCACTGTCATCACATCATCTCTCATCATCATCATCATCATCATCATCATCATCATCACCATCATCATCAGTGCGTGATTTCAAGTTCAGTGTTAAAAGCTGGTGTTGGTGTTGGGGCAAAACTAGCACCAGTCACAACACCGAACCTGAAATGAAGCTGGTGCTGGGATTGACTTCACTAGGTGTTGAGCTATCAATAATGTGATTGGGATTATTTTTATAAACCCGAATTCGGTGTTGGGGCTAGAATCAGCAGCCCAATTCATGCTCTCAACACCAACACCAACACCAACACTGAACTTGAAATCGCCCATTGTCCTCACCATCATCATCATCAGCAGCAGCAGCAGCAGCATCATCCCTCTGTTTCCTCTCCTCTCTACTTCTCTTTATTCTCCTCCTCTTGGCCTCATCCTTCAGATTCTCTTATTTCACCTTATAGATTGTAATCTTCTTATCCTTCCTTCTGTACTGTGACCTTTTCTTCCTCCTCCTCCTCTCTTCCTCTTAA
This sequence comes from Heliocidaris tuberculata, assembly GCA_025618425.1. Classification (NCBI taxonomy): domain Eukaryota; kingdom Metazoa; phylum Echinodermata; class Echinoidea; order Camarodonta; family Echinometridae; genus Heliocidaris; species Heliocidaris tuberculata. The sequence goes on from CM046838.1 coordinate 29,493,562, forward strand.
TTCTCTCTTCCTTCTCCATGTACTTCACTTCCTTCTCCTTCTTCCTTTCGTCCTTTTCCCCCCTGCAAATCTTCCTTCTCTTCCTCCCCTCGCCCTCCCCTACGTTCACCTCACCTCTTTCTTCTTCTTCTTCTTCATCCTCTTACCATTCTTCGCTTAAATTTATTAAGACAAACAGGTGGATATTCTCTTTTAAAAGATCCTTTTCATCCGGATGCTCTTCGTACTGCAGACATCACCACTGTAGCACGAGACAATATCTTGTAAAATTCTGAGACGTAGTCTTTTGCCCTTAGTGTTGACCAATATTTGGATGATAAGGTCAAATGCGGGGTTATATTGGACCGTCCAACCTCGTCTCCTGTCCTACATCTTTCTCCTTCGTTAGATGTCCCTCTTTCTTAAGTTTTCGTCTTATTTGATCAACCTTGTATTTTCATCAAAATCCTAGTCCTAAATTTATATAGAATGTCTGCTTAATTTCGTTGTCACGGTAGCATAATTAGGAATCGAATGAGCAGTCCATGCCCATTCAAATAATGTGAAATACGTGTAAACCGTGTTTTACGAATAATAATGACTTATATGCACTCACGACACGTCCACAGCGTAAAAATGGTAATCGAAAATAAATGGGAAGTTAATTCAAACTAAAATGTACGTTAATGGAGAAAAAAAAACGCGATCACAAATGATTGGCCTAATACTGCAAATTACGGGTGCAAATTCAGATGGGAGGCGAAAATGCATTTATGTCCCAGCAAAGACTAAAGAAAACCATTTTTGAAATAGTGTATTTAAAATCCGTGTTTCTCATAACCATAATCACACGCTATATAAACAAGATGAACTATTACTTGAATGCAAACTTTCTGATCCTTTCTTCCTTCTTCTCGTACAAAACTGCCACTTTATATTACGGATACATCGTGCCACAACTTTTACGCTTAAACGCAATTTCTTAAAAAGAAATTAACGACACCAGTCTTTCTTTCTTCTTTGTATTACCATATAAAAAAAATCGGCTTATAGAAACAGGAAAATAATGTCTTGCCATTATATCTTTTATTGAAATATTATACCGTCATAAAATTTTGACGGTGATTATTCATGTACATTAGAAGCAATTGCCGGAAAATGGTTAATAATTCATTTTTGTTTTACATATTGTAGAATGAGTCCCAAATCGCCGATCATTTTGTGATTTTTTTAAATTTTTTTTTAGGAGGAAAGTAGGAAAATCTGTCGATCCATCCATTTCTCGTATTCAACGTGTGGATGGAAAATTGATAATATTAATCGTAATGGAGTGCTATTAAACACTTAAGAGAGGAACTTATGATAGTAGATCATTTACCCAGATTGAAGTGCTCCTCCTTGAAGTTCGTTTATCATATACAGACAACCATGAGTACTCGTAACGCCTCTCTCATTCTGCAAGTTTCACTGGTTGCTGGGCTTACCATCATTAACTTCTTTTCTGTATTTTTAAAAGGGTGATTACGAACAATATGAAGAGAAAACAAAATGCATATCCTAGATTAAAACATTCGATGTAACTTTTTTCTCTTTCTTTGTTCATTTTTCAGCTTTCATAATTTTTTAAACCAAAATCCTTTTGCACATATTATTAATTCGTCATCTTGAATTTAATGGGAATTTATTCTCCAGCCTTTCCAGTACTCTTGCTTTTCAGACCTTAGAGACAGCACTAAAATAATAATTATATAATAAATATGTGGATGTCAACGTTGACCCTTTTCTGCAGCTTTACCTCCTTTTTTCTTCTTTTTTCTTTTTTGGTTTTGTTTAATGCAAGCCCAAGAGAGGTGGTATTTATTTGTCAAGTAATTTGCCCATTCCACTTGTATAATGGCGTCATCAGTGATATACTCCATAGTTGACTCTACAAGGGTGAATGACAATTTATACTTATGAAAACATCCTTCAAGACTGTCTCTCTAGAGATTCATCTGGCTGTGTCTAGTGATTGATCTTTCTACGTTTACTGTCAAAATACAGTGACACGATCCGTAAACGAGGTGTCATGATTAATACGTGAGCCGCTTCAGTGAAGAAATATATATTTTTGCAGCGACCATAACTAGGGGTTCGCCCATACGGTGTTCTCTGTTTTTCAATCCATGTTGCTTTACCCGATCTTGAAAAGGGTTTTTGTATTGAAGAAGGTACTCTTTTCTTAATTATTTTATTTATTTTATTTACAGTTTTAGACATACAGGGTAGCATTGTCAGTTTCAGGACCGCTTTCCACAATGGCCCTGTCAGCCCTCATTTTGTACATAACCGATATTTTTAAAGATTGCAATATTATTTATAACAATTTGACCAAGTAATCAAGGGACTGTCATCTTTTAGATTATGTCATGAATTAGGGCAAGGCCTACCATTATTATGTAATATAAATGTAAATTGGACCTAAATCATGTTAATTTCATACTATCATTTCATGTTTCATCCATCTTCTTCTATTCATTGTGTTGCAGAATTTCAATAATTCGGACGGAATAAATAGGTTTATTCTTGTAGCTCCACAATTTGGCAGTATAAACTATTATAGGTAATGTTGAGTACTGGTCATGCGATTGCTTTTTGAAATAAACTATAGAGTATTGTGAATGCGGTATTATTAAAATGATAATAAACTTATCAAATCCTGCTGAACATCACATTCAGTGAAAAGCACTCCACACAGAAGTTGGCTTGTGGGACTGTCAAAATCTGGTCCAAAGTTTTAAAGTATTATCAGTTAAATTTGGCATTTCAAAGCATTTCAAGCGAAGTCTTTTCCAGGTGACATTGCTTCAGTTATTCTTCCCATATGAATAAGAAATAATTCTAAACAGTTTACAAATAAGTTTTTTTTTTTTACCTTCAACCAGAACTCAACCTTCTCTTTCCTAGAGACAGGTTGAATTTTGGCTGATACTGGATATAGTGTCCGTAGTCAATGTCAACACACTGTCTGTGGTCACACCGAGAATAATATATATGGCAATCCGAACTTTGTAAAAGCTGACATGTGTGAAAGCAGACAAATAAGAGAAACAGGATGGTAAAAGTTTGAAAGAAATCGGAAAAAAGAATTTAAAAAACTTTGGAATATTTATGAAAAATGAGATCACTACATCCTCTCGAATCTCAAATTGGCAGTTTGGTGAATCGATTGTGACGTATTCACGGTCAACTCTCCCATTTGTCATTTGTTATACACCAAAATATCATCATGATCATTCAATTCCGGTTTTCTTCTTAGCGCCTTTTCCCTCGAGGCAGTACTCAAAATATATTGTAGATACTAGTAGCACATTATAGGTCCTCCAAAAAGAAGAAAGATCCTACAAAGTTTTTTGTTTAAAAAACAGAAACTTTTTGGGAAAGTTGAAAATTTGAAATTGGCATACATAGTGATTACAATTTTCTTATTGTTTGTCCGATTTCGTTCAAACTTTCGCCAATCTGCTTCTCTGATTTTTCTGCTTGCGCACAAATCAAATTATCACAAAGTTTGGATTGCCCTTTAAGAATGTCCAGATCCATCCTGTGATCTGTTACTTCCATGTGTACAAAGTGCGGATCTCTCTTTTACCACAGTGTGTCAGTCACTGTGGTATATTGGTCAAGACCCTTGACTCTCACACGAGAAGTCTTGTGTTCGATCCTCGCTCGATCCATGCTCGCTGCTTACATCCTTGGACAAGGCGTTTTACCCACATTGTGCTTCTTCACCCAGGTGTTTGAAATGGTTACCTGGGGGTGTTTCACAAAGAGTTAAGTTTGACTTAAAGTCGCACTTAAATTCCTAGTTGCGTGCGGTATATGACACCATCACCGCATTGGTCAGATCATGCTCAGGGGACGCGCGCTATTGGGTAATCTACCAATGAGATTACGCGTTAAATACCGTATGCGCATTTGGCACTTACGCAGGACTCTAAGTCAAACTTAATGGCAGAGCCCTCAGGTAGAGTATTGTTATTACTGATAAGGCTTCCCTGGCTTTGTCGACACTATAATTATGAAAGGGTTTTCAAATCAGTTGGGACGCTGTTATTTTCTACATAGTGCGTCTATATGGTATGAAATGTTACGAAAATCTAATGACTTGTAGAGGCCGTTCCTCTTCTTCGTGGTCATGTGATTTGAGTCAAGTTTGACAGTGTTTGGAATTCATGGTATGAAAATATATACATATCATCATCGATGAATAGTGAGGGAACGACATCACAAACCCATGACCAAGCTGCCAAGTTGTATTAGTCTAAAAGAGAAAATGTTTTAGATCCCTTATGTCTTTTGAGAGGTACATGAACCCCCATGATTGTCTATTTCTGAAATATTACTTTTATTTCCTACTTCGAGACATGTTACATCATAATTTATCTAGCAGGAACATTAACACGTACTATTTCTAATAACACCAAACTTGCTGAACTGTTTCATGAAATCTGAAATTCATGAGGGGGGGGGGGGGGGAGGTCGCGCGCGCGCAAAAAAAAATAATGGCCCATTTTCATTGTCGTTGGTTGTGCGGTTTGAGACATCTTATTTGGTTTTGAAGTAAGTTTATTTTTAGTCTCCCCTAAATTGGATGGTTGGAATATTGAAAAGGTAGTGCTCTATGTAGTAGATAATAGATTGCTATTGAAATGCATCTAGCGTATTGACTTTTCTGCATGTATACTCTGGACATTCCATAACCCATATGCATTTTTACCCTGGTATTTTGAAAATGCCATAAAAACACGCGCTTTATCCCTCAAAGCAATATCTTATAAATTATTTGTCCTTTGACTGTAGTTGAAAGTGATTTATTCGTCTCCTTCTGGCATATCATTGCAGGATTATTTTAAAAAGGATCTCGTTTATAATTTATAATATATTGGAGACAGATTAGTTCGGGTTTAATTATTCATTTAAGCTCTTAAGGACAAGGCAGTAAATCTTCAACGTCGTTAGACCTTCACTACCCATTTCCTTGTTCTCGCAGCTCATACATGATGTGTTTCATCACAAAGGTTCTTCACCTCCTCTTTTTTCTTCTTCTCCTTCTTCTCTATGTTTCTATTTGTCCACTTCTCCTTGATAATGATCTTCTTTTAGTTCATCTTATTCATTTTTTTTTATCCTTCTCTTTTTCTGCAGTTTCTTTACCCTCTTGTGTCTGTTTTTTTTTTACATTTAGTTTTTTACTTTTCTCGAATTTTATTCTTATACATTTATGTTTGTTCTACATTTGACAGGTCTACCTCACATACTCTCTTCTCAAATTAATTTTGTTTTATTATGTTTGCTCTTTTATTTCTCTTGTTCTTCTTTTAATATCTTTTTTACTTTGTTCAACATGTTCAATGCAATTGTGAATCGTGGCTTCCCATTAAAAGAATACTTATCTTCTGTTGATATTTCCATTTCTATTGTTGCTTTTGCTTTCTTATTGTGGATAGCATGGTGCTATGTATTTCCTAAGCTATTTTTTTAAACCTAACATTGGAACTGCCTCTCACTCTCGTTCTCTGCATGAAAACCTTCTTGATACGTATCTTTTTAGTGTAGTATTGGCGGGCACCGGAAATCAGACTGTCACATCTGTTTTAGTCAAGTTGATAAATAGCCTGATTCTCTCAAACCTAAACGACCGGGTGAATTATTTCGTGAAGGTGTTAAAGTGGTAGGTAAATGTATAGCGTTAATGGCAATTAAAACGACCATGCCAACCTCCGTAATGACCTTTAATTCTGTTATATTATGGTAATGCCTGTCAGTGAAATTCGAGTATGGTAGTTCCAATGGCATAGTAAAACTTTCGATATATCAGGGGGCATCGATTGTCATGGCGAGGGAGGGGGGCAAAGGTCATATTACTTGATAAATGATATGCGATTTTACAACGCGGCCGAGGGGTGATTAGTTGTAACGAGATAACTTCTCACATTTCTAATATATATATATAAATATATAAGAAGAAGAAGAAGAAAGAACTTGAAAACAATCAAGTGGTTCGCCATATGTATCCAACTGTTTATATATATATATATATATATATATATATATATATATATATATATCCAAGTATTTCTTTCTCTGTTCCACCCCCCCCCCCCATAAGGAGAAACATGCAACCATTAGTACGCCATTGTGTGGTGTGTCTCTAAAGCATCAGTTCAGCCATATTTACTATGTTCTCTTATCTTTTATTTTTTGTTTTTTTGAAAATAAAGACGCTCCTACTGCCGTAACTTATTCAAGCAAATTTTCAATATGTCTTGATCCCCAGAGTTGCTTCATCTATCGGAGGATGTTCGAGGAATCTCTTTCTTTCTCCTTGTAAATTATTCAAAATGTGCAGTAGGTATCTGGCTAAGATTTTAACTATTCATCAAGCCTCGGAAACTCAACTTGTTACACACGAACACTTGCGATGGAAAAATGGATCTTTTCTGTTATATCCCTTACCCCCCCCCCCCCCCCCACTTCCGATGTAATGATCCCCCATGTGGCCTTAATTCCTTACCCCCTGTCCAGTCTTCTACTCTACTGCAGGAGTAAATGCAGAGTTGCCTTGGTTTTTAGTTAATACCATTTGCTATTATCACCCAGTCGTGCAGAAGATAAAGACATTATGCCACTTTCGCAGGGGCGTCACCGGAGGGGTGCGGGATATAACCCCTTACTTTTTCTTCACATTCCAAAACCCCTATCGGCATATCGTGCTATTCAAAAATCTGTTTTCATCCTTGTCGGAAATTATTTTACATTTTTTTTTCCTTGCTTGATAAAAATTATCTATAGGCCTACACTGTCGGCAACCTTTGTCCGATTCTTCCCACTGAAGAAGCTGCAGCTGTAAAAAGGCTTTAACATTTTGAGTTGCATTTTTGCGATTTCATCTTGATTCAACTCTTAGGCAAACTTCTGTTCTTATAGATGTTTCATGTTGTCATTCCTGACCCATGTTAATTACATTTTAAAGTAGGAAAGACCCAAACACACACATACACGCACCCACACAGTCCCCCACCACGCACACACTCCGCACCCGTGTATGCGCCTGAAATGCACTTTGACGTACGCCTAAGGGGGCTACCTTAGATCATGGCCACGGGTCTCCACCATGATGAGGCCGTCGACGGAGATGGAGTAGTGTCAAGGAACATGGTCACAGGAGATGATACCCGTGGAGATGGGAAATTAATAACAGGCTCGTTTACACCACAGCAAAACAGTAACATTCAAATACCCCTGTTTGATGCTCAAAAATCCCGTGTGAAAGTCTTGTTTGTTAGATTTGTTATGTTGGTTTGTTTGCAATAAAAGAGAATTTGAATGAATTGCCTTGAGTTTATATCCTATTGCCCACTGCACGGTTTTCGCTGGCTTATCAGCGCTGTGGTTTGAACAGGTTGGAGGCGTTTGGAGATTTTTCTTTCTAAACAGGGCATTTCTACACAGGTGAACTGTGCCCATTGCGGGATTTAGGGTGGCACAAAATTTACCGGACATATTAAGGTATGTTTATAAAAATGGGGAAGGGACTAAATGTTCTCCTCCAGTAACTTTCCGAATAGTTTCTGCAAATTTCCCATAATATGGTCTTATGCCATACCCCTCCCCCTCTTAAAGCCAAATTCGCACAACGGAAATGTCCCCCCCCCCCCTCGATTGTGTATTTTTTTCAGAATTGTGTCCCCCACCCCTACAAAATTCAGGATCCAGCCCCTACAGTGTAACATATTCATAGCGTTAGCAAGACCGAAGGGTGTTTTCGTAAAACTATCATGTAATTCTGAAGAATTTATTGACTAATCGGGAAAAAAGGTTAATTTTTCATCATGTGCAGCTGAGATGAAAAAATATATAGTTTTATATTGCTTTTGAAAAATGAGCCTACAGCTGGATTTCTCAACAATATTTTCAATAGAAATATCTCGGTGAAAACACGAAATATGTAATACTGTAAACAAAATATTGTTACGTTGCTCACACCTCTCTAGTGTGACAGGCAAAGGTGATCGCGAAAAGCTGAAGTTTATCACCTAAAACCACCTGCTGATACTATGCAGGCGCCGGACACGCGATAAAAATACACCCTAGGGTAATTAACATAGTTATACCTTTCAATCATGTATATTATCAAATAAAATAGCCCCATAAATGAAAACAAACCGCATTATATCTAATATTGCTGTTTGCTCGGTATACAAATTATGGACAATTATCTCAAAGATCGATAACACTGTACTGAGATTTCAAAATACATGAATTTGCGATAAATTGCAGATGTACGAGTATATGCAACAGTACCTTGTATAATGTTGTTTTCCAGGCCTGGGGGATGTTATGTTTGTATCCAAGCTTAGAGCCTACGTGCAGCAATAGTATGCTATGGAAATAATGATTATTTCGTTTCTGGTTCTAGTCACTCAAAGTAATATACATGTAATACTTTCTTGCAGTTATTTTTGACACTTTACAAAGTATCTACAAATCTTTAAAATGTAGCGTGAGTATAACTTAACAGCGTGGTGACTTATTACAGGAATAAGGCAGTGGCGCAAATCCATTTTGAAATTCGGGGGGGGGGCATTCGCCTCCAAAATTCTCTGACAGGCAAAAAGAAAGAAAGAAAGAAAAAAGGTTATTCAAAAAGGTGGGGGGGACATTCGCCTCCAAAAGTCTCTGACTAGCAAAAAAAAAAAAAACAAAAAAAAAACGTTTTTCAAAAAGGTGGGGGGACATTCGTCTATCTTCAAAAAAGTGGGGGGGGGGGACATGTCCCCCTGTACCCCCCCCCCTGGATTTGCGCCTATGGAATAAGGCATAAAATCCAATAAAGCTATAGTTGTAGCTGATGTACATGTATGAGCGCTATAATATAATTTGCCATTATTATTATTATTACACCTGAATAGTTTTCAGACCACAAGAAAAGGTTGAGAAGAGGGGAATAGTGGAAAAACACGAAGAAATTTAATTCCTTTTAACAAGCTAGACATAAACTTTGTTATGTAGGATCCAGCGAAAGGGACATGGCAAACCGACTGCCCATGAGACCGATAATGTCGATCCCGTGAATCCTAAGAAAAGTTTTCATACGGCCCGCGAGACAGGCATTGTCGGGTCTGGGCCCCGTTGCATAAAACTTACCATTAATGGTAACTCTGCCATCAATGGTAACTACCATAGTAACATTGCTCATCAACCAATCAAATTCAAAGTTTCAATGGAAGTTACCATTGATGGCAAAGTTACCATCAATGGTAAGTTTTATGCAACGGGGCCCAGGTGGGCTGTCGTTCTCGTGAGCCGTAGGTCTGTTGGGCTGATGGTCTTGTGGGGTCTAGCCTCCAGCAACATAAACAATCAAATACGTCTTTCTTAAATGTGATTTAAGACTTTACTTTCTAGAGCGTACATGTTTTAACAGGAATTTACCTTTATTTTGCTTCATCGTGACAATAGATCCTTGCTCCTACTAAAAACACTTTTACTTTTCAAACACATATTTTTTTTAAAGTCGTCTATCAAAGCTCATGTGGAAAAAAAGAACATTTCTCTTGCTTGGTGCAAGTGTGGAATTCAGAACTTAAAGCAATATCCGTTATAGATATTTGGTTTATTATTCATCAATTAAAGATCATGTGTCGGAAAAATAAGAAATTTGCTCGCGTGGTAGAAGTTTGGATTTCAGTTTTGGGCAAAATTATAAACTCTGGCCGACATAATTGCTCCAAAATGGATATCAATACACTTGTCGGCGACACATATCAGTCTCATGACGTATATCCTTAAATGTATTTGATATACTATCAATATGATCACTTTCTTCTTCATCAAAAAATCATTCTTAACGAGGCTTGCTCAAGCTGTTCATGACTATCATGAAATTAAGCCTACAATAATGGTCATTTCCTGCGTAATGGTAAAGACCTATTACCACATCCCTAAAAGTCCTCAAGGAAAGCTTAGTTTAAGGCTCTGGATTACTTTTTCTTCCTATTAATGGTCACAACTGATCGTGGGTGCACGTGTCCGCAGCCGCGATCGGCTGTGGGCAAACTAATGCGATTTGTACGTCCTTCGTTTGTCATGGTCACAACCGGTCGTATACCTCTCTGCAACTTCCTCTTGGGCGTCTTGCACCCTCCTCATTAACATACCCCCTCTTACCTGAAAGAACTCTTGAGGCGAACGTACAGCCCCTTACAGGTGCCGTTTTTGCCATTTTCTGGATTTTCTGCGAAATTCGTCGCAGACAACACGCACGGAGGTGCATGACCATGAGGTGCGTGACCAACCCTTAATCGCAATAAAAAGTGGGGTGGGAACCTCAATTTGCTTATAATGATAAAATCTTTTGCTCTTGTGCGCCTTAAACACTCGATTTCAAGTGGACTTGGCGCCTTAAAAATCTTAGTATTATTATCATCATGATCAAAACACCTAAGTATAAATAACATATTCCTACTACAATCATGACAATAAATCGTTTTCAAAAATAGAAAACTGAAAGAAAAAATGATTTCAAAGACGTATTTGTTTTCAAAATCCCTTAAAACCGATAATGCTATTTTTCACATTATACAACCTGACCGTACCAAAGGAGAAAATAGTACGTGATCTTTCTATCTGTATATTTCATATCGTACTTAGACGAACCAAGTGGTAATGATTCTCACAACATCCCAAGATTTATTTAACATCTACTGGGCCATTCCGAAACGGGTGGGGGAGGGGAGGTGTTCCGAAGGTTCGTTTTACCGAAGGTTCGTAATTGCAAAACACAGATTTTACATATCAGGGGGTTCATAATTCCGAACATCTTATGCATTACTCCGAAGGTTCGTAATTCCAAAAAGGAAATATTGTTCTTCGTTCCGGAAATGCATCAGAGCCCCATAACTTTTCTTAATTACGAGTCTCCGGAAACCTTTTACGTATGCTAGCAGGCGTAATCAGTTCTGATTTAGACAGAAAATTGAACAGAGGTGAGCTATCCGCTTCATGAAGCTGCTAAACCCTTTTCATTTTCAGAATTATGAACCCCCAGGGGCGGCACTACAGGGGGGCAGAGGGGGCGACCGCCCCCCCCCCCTATGATTTTCAAGTAGTGAAAAAAGAAAAAAAAGAAGAAAAAAGAAGAAAAGGAGGAAGAAAAGGGAAGAAAGAAGAAAGTGGAGTATTAAAAAGAGAGGTCTTAAACATATAACTCTATATTACCCCTGTTATTTAATGGAGAAAAAATATGACGTCATCTTTCGGTCGTCTTGCCCCTCCTATCAAAATACCCTGGCGCCGCCCCTGTGAACCCCTTTTCATTTTCGGACTTACGAACTGTCGAAATAACGAGCCTTCGGAAATATAAATCTTTGGAAAAACAAACCTTCGGAATTATGAACTTTGGAAACATCCATCCAAAAGTTTGGGACATCCAGATAAACTATGAGAGCTTTATTTATGTCCAAAAAATCTGTATGTAGATTTAAGCAAATTGCCACTAAACGCATCCAGAAAACGATAACAAATGACAAATTGAAGCACTTAAATAAATGTGCACAATGTCAAAAACTTTAATGTTTTACTCAAAATATTAGATTTCCCTTTCATCCACGGTCTTCGCAATATAACAGACGGCACAACCAGGATTCCTTCTGCCACTCGGGTTGACACGGAGTTGACTATTTTGCTTTACTGATCAAAAGGCTTTCGGCGCTTTTTGCTTTATGTCTGGTGTTAAATGGGTTAACTGCATCTCCCAAGGCAGTCGGTTCCAGTAATTACATGATCACGTGCGCCAGGGGTTATAAGCAGTGACAAATGCACACCCCATGCTTCGATTGTTTTTAGCACAGCTGAAAATTGGTAGGTGTAAAAAGAAAACTGCGGTAACGTAAGGCTACTGATGGTCTAAGGGAGACGTGGATATGTTGAGATGAGCACTCCTGAAAACGATTTATAATCTGTGGGAAGGCAATAAAAACCTTCTATTTCTTTTCAAATAATGTGAGTACTTACTTCTATTGCAAACAGCGGCGTAGTGTGGGTCTAGATCATGAGGGGCACTGGCATCATGGGTGGGCACCGATTTTACTTGGTGCATGGAAGGCAAATTAACAAGGCCATAAGTTAGGGGGGATGTTGAAGGCATCGTAGCTTCTTCTCTTCACTTTCCATTTGCTGCAGTCCATTTTCTCTCTTTTGCTTTTTTCTTTTGTTTCGCCATTCGATGGGGGAGCACGTGCCCCCCTCCTCCTACCCCCCCCCCTCCTCCTCCTTTCCATCCTCCTCCTTCTTCACCTTCTTCTTGTCATGATTACATGTGATGCTGTATTTTTTTAAATTTTATCTGAATCCATTGCGCTGGAAATAGTATGCCAGGAGCGGCGAGCCGTTGCCACCCTACTCTTTACGGGATTAACTGTATGGCCTCTGTTTTAAATCAATGTTTTTTGGCCCCTCACCCATCCCTTATAACAATCGTCAAATTTAATCTACTTCCCAACTCAAATGTTGACGTTCAATGTTACTGTAGGTTCACGCTGAAGGTCAAAAATTCTCACGAAAGAGATTTTTTTTTTAATTAATTATTTTTTCCACTCCAGGCCTTGGTTTTGAGAACTCGTTTTTCTAAGCATGTAAGTTCGTAATGTCAGTCCCTTATGTGCAGTTTCTTAAAGGCACTAATATTATTTTTTCCATTTCTTATATAGCTTTTCATCATGTTCACTGTTCTCTTTTTAAAATGATCTCTAAAAGGTTTCCCGCTGCCCCCCCCCCCCCCCCCCCCCTCCCCCCTCTCTCTCTCTCCCTCTCCTCTTTCCCTTTTCTCTGTCTGTCTGTATTTATGTATGTCTGTCTCTCTCTCTCTATCTATCTTTCTCTTTCTTTTTAAGCCCCCTGTACCCCCTCCTCTCTCTCTCTCTCTCCTCTCTCTCTCTCTCTCTCTCTCTCTCTCTCTCTCGTTTAACATTTTTTTTTCCTCCTCCTCCTCTATCCCCCTTCATTTATACCTGTCTCTCTTCATACAGTATTTTGGACGGGGCCGTGTTCTTCCATCCCAGCAGTAATTCAAAGTAATACTCTCGAGTGACAGACCCAAACAACGTCTGATTCCTAATCATTCACAATGTCAAAGTATTTCACCCGATGATAAAACTCTGATTACGATTTAATGTAGCGCATCCTCCCAATTCATTAGGGGTGACGAGCTTGATTGATACAGGGATGGCTCCGGACGTCGAGTTGTAGAACCGATTGAAATTCCCCTCCCCTCCGTCACAAGAAAGCCTTGTGTTGTCTAAGGATTTTAAAAAATATTCTTAAATACTTTTTTAACCGAGCAGAGAAATCGTCGCGGAAATTTCTGGATTTTCTAACAGGGCCGACAGGAATAGGGGTGTTCTCATTCCCTTTAGCTTTTCTCCTGCCTCCTTTGTCGCCAAGGTCTCGAACGGCAATAACATGTGTTGCTGAAAAACCGAGTTCGTACGTGATTGCAACTATAAAACTAGCAGTATGGTGAAGTAGAATCATGAGAATGACAACCACTTTCAATATTCACAAGATACAAAAATGGCAAACCGCAGACTTTCATCAATATTTTCTCGTCCTCTTTCTTTCTATCTCGTTCACTCTTTGGTTCTCCTCCTCGCTTCAACCGTTAGCTTGCATAAAATGAATTTCCTCTAAATCCTCGAGACATTTTGTGTGTTACCGTAAGAGTTAACGAAAACTTAGCTCCAGATCCAAAATTTAGTGATTATCTGATCATTATTTTCTATGAAAACTTCGGCAACACACTGCTGTTCAACCAGCAAATAATGTGATGATCACGGTGTCCTTCCTTTTCTTCTTTTTTTTGTTTTTTGTTTTTTTGTTTTTTTTTGTTTAATTAGTGTTTTTCTCGTCAGACTACATAGGGAGGGGCTCTCACGTACATGTATTTCGTTTTATCTGTTGAATGTATAATACCTCTGTTGCATCATGATTAATAATACCTCTTATTTTACCCATAACCATCTCACCCTTGTAACTGTCCCGTATCTTTAATGATGAATGCAAAATAAATTAAAATGAACTTTGACCTTTGCCCTCTCCTTTCCAGATACTACGTCGTGCTGCATCCTCTCCAGGCCAGGTCATTTGTGACGATGGGGAGAGCTAAACGGGTCATAGCTGCTCTTTGGTTCTTTTCATGTATTTTTTCAAGCCCCGCCTTATTCAGTAAGGTAAGTATGTTTTTCTGGCTTATTGCTGGTTAACCCCCCCCCCCCCCCCTCGACTATTTTTTTTTACTATTACCATTTTCTCTAAAAGGAATGCTACGCTGCTGCTGCCTCTCTTAATATCATGCATATGACATTTTACAAAGAAAATGTTAATATACATGTACAGTGAGTATATAAAAAAGTATACTAAGAAAAAATTCTCCAAAATCATAATTTTACAATATAAATATGATTTCTTCTTAAAAAATTATGGGTGACGGTCTGTTTCATCGGAAGACACTATGAATATTGACAATATTTTACGCTTGAATGAGTACTGGGCACTTTGGTTAAACTCGCAAAAATTGGTCTTGAATTTGATCAAAGTGCCTATCAGGCAGTAACTGCATGTTCTCTTTCAACTATCAACATGATCAATAATTAATAATCAATCAATCGTTTAATCCTTAATCATATCCCCAACCCCTAATCCCCCCCCACACACACACACACAAAACAATGGGGATGTTGTCTTTCTGCATGCAATTCCTGTAGCATGTCGAAAGGATGAAAACATCAACTCATTACAGGAAGATGGACCTAGAATGTTCCATTTTCAAGAAAAAAGATTGAAAAATAAATCCAGTTTTGAACCATTTAATGTTGTTTCTTTCTTTGGCGCATCTCTTCCAACCAGTTGAGGATGCATTACTCTCTGTGATGTGAGCGAGTAATGACAAGTCGTTTATTGCACTAACGATTATTAACTAACAATTGATGTGATAAATACATCTAAATGTCATAGCTGTGACATGAAAGTGTAATTTTACCGTAGAAAGGCAGGGGGTCGCTGAGGGAGCGTGACACCCCCTTAAAACTTTTAATTCGACAAATTTTGAATCTTGTATAACTTGTCGCCTAATCGCAACATTGGACCACTTTTCCCCCTTTTTTTTTCTGTTTCTTTTTTTTTTTCGCCGGGGTGGGGGGGGGGGGGTGTGGGCATGTTGGCTAATTTTATAATTCTATCTAACTTTTCGGAAAATTTAGTTCCAATACCCCCCCCCCCCCCCCACTTTCAAAATAGTCTAGCGTTGCTACAGTATACTATGAATATATAATATAGTTTAATGAGTCAAAGTTGTATTAAATTGTACTTTATTTTGTATATGTATGTAAAGTGCCATGAGCATCATGCGTGATGGACCTAAGCGCTTGATAAGAAGCCACCATTATTATCATTGTTATAATTATTATAATATGTTTTGAAAATACTACAAGCATTATTTTCAATAAATGAATTAGAAGGAACAAAATTGATCAAAAGATCAAATATTTAGATTTTGTTCTAGGTTACTTTATTATTGTTCCGTGCTTCGGTACTCCTTACTGTTCCATGTGTCGTAAATCATGTAAAAACTTTCTCTTCTACTAGTATGCCAGTAAACCTAATTTCTCCGTTAAATGCACACGGGAAAAGTACATGAAAAGTGAGACTAACAGGAATTACTATTATGTGGCCAAGATATCACTGTTGAGATAAAGTTCTCGCCTTTTGGCCTACACCTTTTGACAGAGTAGTGCCCCGTCTTAAATATAAGAGTTGGATTGAAATTCCGCCATTTAGGAATACAAATTCTCTTTCATTGCTTAATGAGCCTGATGTGAACTTTACACTACACACCAGGGGGTGTTTCATCAAAGTCTTCAGATTAGCCTTCGAAACGTTTGATGAAACAGTCCCTAGACATTCCCAGAAATGGGATGATCCATGATGTTCGTTTTTAAGCATAAAGTAAGTTTGTGCATTCACCGGTGCCTTAACCTGCATTTTTTTTTTTTGTGTGTGTGTGTGCTTGTCTGAAGTTGGTATAGTTAGTTCAAAAAGAAATAAAGTGATAGAGAGGGGGAAAGGGAATAGATGGAATAAGGAAGGAAGAATGAGAGAGAGAGAGAGAGAGAGAGAGAGAGCAATCTCGAACCAAAAAAAAATCATGGAAGAATTGCTTTTCAGCAAGCTTTTTTGAGGACTCTGACCCCTTGTATTTCACCTGTATCCTACAGCAATATACATACCCTCGCTCCAATTTTTAGAATATTTCAGTCATAATTATGCAACTAGAGAGCGAAACGGGGCAAATGAACCCTAAATGCTTTTTGATGTCTTCACAATCAATATCAGATCGAGGCAACAACTTCCAGTTTACGTCAGGTTCATTTTTTTTTTGGTAAAAGAAAGGGGGACAAAATTCCATCTCCACACTTCTAAAAACACGAAAGACGCGTTTATTTTCTAGCGCTGTGGTTAAAATTTATGCACTGCTAAGTGCGTTTCCCTGTAGCAACTTCATGTTTTTTAGGACATCGATATTTTCACTTCCGCAGTTTGCTTTGATCCTCATGTCGTGATCGATTTATTATGCTTTTCCTTGATCGTTGTCACCCCCTGAAACCATTTTCCTTTGCAAGACATGCAAGAGGAGTTTCTGGTTTGCTCATTTTTGTTTTTTTGTCTTCTTTCTATCTTGTTATCAATCATGGTTATTTCGACCCTTTTTTGATATCCTGGAAGTGATTGTTATAAACTGGAACAAACTTGGAATATATTTCTTTTCCCCTTTTTTCCTCTATGTCTCTCTTTCATCTTGCTTCCTCCAACAGATATGCCCGTTTACTTCTCTTCTTCCATCAATTACAACTACACTTCTTCCTCTCTCTCTCTCTCTCTCTCTCTCTCTCTCTCTCCGTTTCGCGAACCCCCCACCCCCAGCACACTTTTCTCCCTCCCCCTCTCTCTCTCCCTCTCTCTTTCTCTCACATACACACAAACACACACTCACTCACTCAACCTGTATCTTTCTCTTTATCTATTTATCTCCCCCTCTCTCTTTGTTGTTTCACACTTCTCTCTCTCTTTCTCTCTGCTCTTTTCTCTCCTCATCTTCTTCTTTATCTGTCTCTTTTTTCCCCTAGCTTTATCAGGAATTTCCTTCCTTTTTCTCTTCCTCTATCTGTGCCTCTCCGTACCCCCCCCCCCTCCCTCTCTCTCTCTCTCTCTCTCTCTCTCTCCCTCCCTCTCTCTCTCTCTCTCTCTCTCTCTCTCTCCCTCCCTCTCTCTACCTCTCTCTCAACCTTTCTCTGTGATCCATCTATTTCTCTTTCACTATAGAAAAAAAAACACCCGTATCAACATTCCTCGGAACACACCCACCACACCCACACCCACACACCCAAATGCACCCTCAGCATGTAAGATATTGAGTCGTCCACTAGTAATATGATCGCAAATACTGCCTGGTTCATTCCAACCTTCTGGACCACCAAAAAGTACGACTTGCACAAAAGTGCTTTTGATGCCCGTCTGATAGAAATGGAATTGCTCTTGGGTAATTCAAGAAATAACTCAGCCCGTTATATAAGACCGCTGTGGAAAGCATTGAATAAGGCACGTTCGTAATGTGATTTAATTTGTTTGATTGAGAGAACGTTAAACGTGTCTCTTCCACGTAATTCAATGAGACCTCAAAGGTGGTTGCAGGGATATACAGAGGTCGAGTAAGGTCATGCTGGAAGTGACCTTTGTGTACTATTTTCTTGATGGGGGACTGAAAATCACGTAACCTAATTTAATTTTGCAACGAATAAGGAGGAATACAGATTAAAGAGATTAAGCTAAAAAACTGAACTGAAAGTAAGATGCATTCTCATTGTTTTATTGTTGGAGAATATAAATTACCCAGTATATTTATATAAACTGAAATGTGTAGAACCACTTTTATATGTATAGCCGAATTTTGAGAGCTTTTCTGTGTACTTTATTTTTTATCTAAAAGTAAATTTATATATAGATTTAATATAATTTATATGACTTATATAATATTTATATTATATATATATATATATATATATATATATATATATATATATATATATATATATATATATATATATATATATATACATACATACATATATACCCATATATATATATATATATATATATATATATATATGTATAGACACTGCTGGTCACATGTTTCGGTAACCCTGGATTTTGAGATGGGTTTTTATTTCAATGTCTATTCCCTACATAATGAGCTTGTCTAGGCAATGACAAATTTGCCAAAGGTTTGATTATACATTACAGGTTTTATATTTGATAAGTTCTGAAACATTCAGGTGTGATTTACTTTTACGTGCTTGATTGGATACTCACAACTGATCAAAAAGGACATAACAATTCATGCAATTTTAAATTACTGTTCTGTTCAAAATAACCATAAAAACAAAATATCCATCGAATATGTCCAAAGTAGCCATAGTTTTATTTATTGACTTCCAAATGTAATATATTCCCTTAATGAATTTCAGACGAATTAGTATTTGAAGTAGGAAATTGGACAATTAGTAAGAATACTGTGAAATTTTTTAATGCCATGAAAAACTAGAGAAAAAGTGAAAATCACTAGAACTAAGTTATTATTTTGTTTATATTGATGATATAAATGTCAATTTTTGTCCAAGAATATGATTTCGTTCTACCTTAAACCAAGTTATGATTACAGTAATATTTTTTTTGCATTCATACACCTTCCCAAAATATTTCATGAACTCAAATATATTTAGATTTTTATAAAAATAGTACATATTCATAATAATATTTAATGTGCATACTATCAAAAAGTCATATTTTTCATGAATTTTACAGAAAAGTAATTACTCTGTGTTAATGTGTAAATGCAAAAACGTATTACTATAAATATAACTTGGTTCAAGTTATGAGGGAATCCTATTCTTGGACAAAAATTGAAAATTTGTATTATTAATATAAACAAATGAACTGGTCTGTTGTGAGGGAATGACTTCACAGACACTTAACCGATTTGCCAATTTGTCTAGTGATTTCCATTGTTATTATTGTCTTCGCTACTTTTTCATTTCATCAAAAATCAATAACTTTCTTATTAGATGTCCGATTTTCCTTAATTTTTTTATTTGGTTGTCTGATTTTTCTGGTTCAATTAAACTCACGTAATTCTTGGACGGGACTTGCCTATATATTTGTTTTCTAGGCTCTTACACTTTTGGTAATAATGTTTTGGTCCCAACTGCCCTATAATATGTCACGATTTTCATTACTGTACTGTAGTATAACAAAAAACTTTTCACAGTGCCAGACAGTTCTTTTGAAATAGAGTAAGTAGAGTAATGAATATTACTGTAAGAAATAATTCACAGTTATAAGTAAAAAAAAAAATGAAATTGACTACGCTTGTAATACCTTTTTCATTCTTAACATACGTCGAAGAAATGGAAATTTCCAAAGTAACTATCGTTTCATGTTTTCAAGAATTCAGTTGGACTCTTAAATTATTTTCTCACTAGGAATAACGAAGAAGAAGAAGACGAAGAAGAAGACGAAGAAGAAGACGAAGAAGAAGAAGAAGAAGAAGAAGAACAACAACAACAACAACAACAACAACAACAACAAAAACAACAACAATAACTTCCCAACGCTTCCTAAATTTTAGAATTTAATTTGGGCGTTACGATTTTCACGTTAATTACACGTTTTCTCTGGTGCTTCAAATTCTTACGTAAACTACATATACATATCGCATCTTTAATGTTTGGTATTTGTTTTCAGAAAGTAACTGCCCACTACTGGGAAGAAGAGCCGGAGCCCTATTCCTACACGTGTAACAGCGCTTGGCCTAATGAGACCTTATCCATCCTTTATTCAGTCTACCTGTTTCTTCTTCTTTTCTTCGTTCCACTCATCGTTGTCTCCTATGCCTACATGAGGATAGCCTGTCATCTGAACAGCACGAGAGAGCGTTCGGGGGAAGCAAACGGTTCACCATTTAACAGACCCGGTAAGGACAGTGAGAAAAGACCCCAAAAGAATTGTGGGTCGTAAGACGAAGATCCTCCACTTTTCCTGAATGATCTTACTGCAAGTTGTGATGGATTCGACTATGGTAAAGTGAAGCAGTTGGTTCAAAGTCGGGACACTTGGACAGACAGATGTTTGTGAAGATGATAGAGTCACTAAACCTGTCTTTGAATAGATCGCTATTAATGACGGGTATCTGGGACCGAAGCATCCATTTTTATGAGCATACGGTCTCCTGAACTTTCCCACTAGTAGCCAGATAGTTCATGAGACCAGATTCCCTCATGAAGACTCAGTCTTGAGAGCTTTCAATCATCTCAGAAATCCACATTAAACGTGGCAGGAGTTTTTGTAGTTTAGGACTGAAAAAATAATTTTGTCTCTTTCAACCCAGGGGTAGGTTAGTAAATTAGAAATTTGTTCGGGCGATTTTTTTTTCCTAATGGCAGCCGATCTTTAGCTAGTGTCATGTTGCCAACCAAAAGCGCCAGGGAGCGTCGAAAATTTGAGAAAATTAAATATCAAACTTACTGGCTACAATGCATTAACTGTGTCTTTGTCTTTGCCTTCGTCAATGTCAGTACGTGAAATATCAACATATATATATATATATATATATATATATATATATATATATATATATATAAAACATCAATTTGATTTTTATCACATCTTACGCAGTTCTTCCGAGATACCGGGTGTGGTATCGGAATACGTCAGGATGGTCTAGTGGGTCATCGTTCGTACGCAGAGCAGAAGCGGCAAGTCAGGCCAATGGCGTCACAATTGACGAAGATGCTCCCGAAGCGGAAGCCTTGCGTTCGGAACCGGGCAGGGTGGAAAACCTAAACGATTCGCCGGCTCCCAGAAGGCACCGTGGGACCAGTGAAGGTGACAAGATACAGGTTAGTGGTTGGTTGCGTAAAGTCTAAAAGTATGGCTTTGAAGGACATCTTGAGACAAGCGAAGGCGACAAGCTTGATACTGTATAAAGGATACTTTCAAAATTAGTCGTCATGGTAGTAGGTCAGCTTCAATTGAGATTTTGATGATTCGCCGGCTGCAAGAAGGTACCATGGGACCAGCGAAGGGGACAAGATACAGGTGATAATTATAAGACAATTTGAAAGGTTTATATGATTCTTCGACTCTCTGGGGCACTATGGGACCAGCGAGGAAAACAAGATTGATATTAGTCATAGAAGACCAGTTTCCATTCGAATCTTTGGAGTGAGTCACCGGAGCACAAAAGGCAACGTGAGACCATCCAAAGCAATAAGATACATGTTAGTGGTTGGCAGAATTTTAGGGCTCCATTGCGAAGATGCGTATGATTCTCCTGCTCTCAGGTTAGACCGTTGGACCAGAGAAGGCAACAGGATGCATGTAAGTGTAATTCCGTTTGATGTGTCTTATATGTATAGTAATGAGTCTGTTATCCATTTATTCTATCTAAAAGGACAAACCTTTTATAACAGTTTAATAATGGTCGTGACACCAGAAGGAACCAATAATCCATGGTCATATCAAGATATTGCTCGTGTTTGGATGAAATAAATGGATAAAAGACTTATGTCGTATGGACACATTAAACTGAATCGCCCGCTAGTGGTATTATACTACGCAGGATTCAACTTGGAAGATGTGAATAGAAGGCACTCTGGGACCAGTGAATGTATTAAGCTACAGGTTATTGGTTTGTATATAGCGTTCCGTTGGGAAGATGTATGTGATTCTCTTGCTTTTTTATTGCAGGATTACCTTCTGTACATAGCATTGGCGTAGGAGGCGGGGGTAGGAAACCAAAAAGAACGAGTCGTCAGATAAAACAGGGGTAATTGGCTTACAGTACATCTGCCGACAGAATGTTCGTGCTCTTCGAGAGATTTTATGATCCACAGGCTTTCAGGGGCCGGGGTACGGGGAAGCGGCGAAGGCGACAGAAATTAGATAAGTGGTTTGGTAGCCCCTCCCCCCTTTCTGAAAAAATCTGGAGTTGCCCTGAAAATTTGGAATTCCTGTAAAGAAAGAGCACTCAACTCAGATAAAGTTGATGTAAGGTATAGAGATTCGATTTTGCATATTTATGGCGTAAAGAAATAAAGGTATCAGAAAACAGAAAAAGATACATTACAAGGGATTGGAAGCGAAAGCAGAAAGATTCCTATCACCCGAGGAGCTATTTGAGATGACATTAGAGCCATGACGTTGCTTGAGTTCAGTTATTATGGGGGACACTAGGTGGAGAAAATGTGAGGGATGGTCTGGAAGGGAATGTGTAATATCATGGTTGCATTTTCTTTCTGTTTTATTTCCACAATGATGTCATCTCATAACAACCCCCACCCCCGCCTACGAGTGACTATAGAGAAAGTAAATAAATAGAAACAGAGTTCGCGTGCAGATTTTATATCCTGGGACAAAATTGGCAGAGAGTGATTCATTGTGATTTTCGGTCTGCCTACAATGACATTCAATAAGCGTTTAAGCAGGCATGTTTGAAATGTTTGAAATGTAAAAGTTTGTTATTGATATACAGATTTGTTAAAGAGTATTACTAAATGGTCCCTATCAAAGCCTTTCTTTTATAGGCGCTAGCTGTCTCTCATTTCCTTTATCCAATCATTCATAAAATGTGTACCTCGTAGCACTACGCTATGATGTAGCATATGTCTGTGTTATGTACGTTTTGTTTTTATTTTTTCAAAAGATATAAGTGGTAGAGGTAGTTAGATAGATGTATCTGAATTAATACACTGGGATTCCTCTAAAATGTAATTCATCTTTTTTTTTTTTGCAGAGGGTCATAACGATGTTGGCCATTGTGGTGGCGCTCTTCATCCTGAGTTGGGGTCCTCTATTGACGTACACCTTGGTCTATCGCTTCATCGACGACATGCCATACAACACCCATGCTGTTTTGAGTCTCTTCCTTCACCTCTTAGCTGCCTGCAACAGCTGCATCAACCCCATCATCTATGCTTTTCTTTCCAAGAACTTTCGACAGAGTTTCAAACAGGTAATTAGGGAATGCTGTTGCTGTTGCGAAAGCCTACATCGTAGGCGGCTGGCCTACCAGCCTTCTTTCAGATGGACCAGTTCAACGCGCGCCTCCTACTCATATTCGCCACCTGAGAGTTGTATGCGGGTCAGTCCGCAGAGGTCGACAGTCTCCCAGAAGACGGATGTTTGAAAATGGTACAGACCTATGACAGTTCCTGGAGAAGACATAAAAACCTATAACTAGAATTGTGTTCGTATGTCATTGTGTCTTCTCCCCTACTTTGTTTCGAGTTACATCATCGCTCGAAAGAGAACAACTGATAATAGATGAAACAGTGAAAGGAAGAATCCAGTGGTTATAACCACGATTTGGTAGCCCATTTGAAACACGGTTTTGTTCATATGGTTATTGAAGTACGCTATTCGTTGCAGCCTCGTTTTGGGTGACATTGTCTCTCCGAATACAAAATTTGATATGGAATTAATAGCTGGCATGATTCATGAAGATTTTCTTGAAAAAAAAACAACACGAAAACAATACATCTGAAGTAACGAATTTCTTAGGTTAACACGAAAGACTGATATCTCTTCCAGGTTTTACTTATTGCTACTTTGGTTGGAAAATTGACTTCCTACAGACGAAAAGGTAATAAGTTCTAGGAAATAAAGTAATTGTTCGAAAGACAACTTTCCATCCGTTTCAGTGATAACAGAAAACATTTCGGACGACGAGTCCTTCATACCGGCTTTCGAGGCTTTTCTCGAGCGATAGTGTCCCCAGATACGTGATTTGAAATACAAAGTAAATGACCATATGAACAAGACTCACGTCAAACACCGAGACGAGCCAAAAATGATCAAAATGCTCGCTCTAAGTGGTATCCTGATGACAGTGATGGAGACAGGCGCTATTGGAGGAAAATGAATGTCCTCAGTTGACGAAACAAGCTTCTCATGAATGACTGAGCCATTCCCGCTTGACCCTTCTTCTGTTGCACAGAACTCTACGCAAAGACTTGACACTTTTGATTTTTCTTTCTTTTAAAATCTGATACCAAATTCCCATGGTATATTAACCCTGAAATTTAATCAGGAAAATTTAATCTGCGAAATCTGTATTTTTCGTAAAAGAAAAAAAAAGAGTTCACATGTCTTGGGGATTGTTGTATGATATGCCACACAGTTTCTGTTTAGTGCCGTAGCAAGCAGCGTGACTCAAAGGTCAGAAGTGTTCACTGGTGCGGATCTTGTCTCATAAATGAAAGACCTCCATTGTCCTCCCAAATCGTCTGTCTCCCAGACTTGTCAAAGTACTGAGGGCTGGGAAGGGACGTGATATGACATAAAGAATATTTTGAAAAGTGGATATAACTGGGTACATAGTACTAGTAGATTCAGTGACCAAAATATCAATTAGAGGTGGATTATGGCTTTGGGGATACTCGGAGCTCTGTATATATATAATTCGTTCAGTCGGGATTATAATATTGTCAAGATATTGAATCCTGCGAGAACTAAGTGCCATGAAAAAGTACTTGCTTTCTGTTTAAAGTAGTATCCTATGATTTTTGTGGTGGTGTGGTAAAGTGTCTAAAGGTCCAGCTGTTATATGTTTATATCCTAGGTATATATATTCAGCATGTTTCATTGGGTCGAAATCGTTATGATACTTACATCTACTCCTCGTCTCTCTCTCTTTTCTCTCTCTCTCTCTCTCTCTCTCTCTGTCTCTCTCACTCTCTCCATTCCTCTCTCTCACACTCTCTCTATCACCCTCTCTCTCTTTCTTTCTTTCTCTGTCTCTGTCTTATTCTATTTGTCTGCATCTCTCCCTCTATCTTCTCTCTCTCTCTCTCTCTCTCTCTCTCTCTCTCTTTATGTCTTTCTCCGGTTAAGTGTCTGATTATCCAGTGATTTTTAAATACATATTTGAAAATATTTTTATGTTACCAACATTCGTCATTTAGGTTCATTGGGGCGTAATTATTATAATTTTTTCATCTAATGTAAGCCTGGTACGACTTTGCAATACGTGTGATCGCCTTCCCCTCTCTGTCTTTATCTGTATCCCTATCTCTTTCTGTCTGTCTGTCTGTCTCTCTCTCGCTCTCTCTCTCTCTCTTCCTCATTCCTTGAGCCTTTTCTACCATGTTTTTTCTTGCAGTTTAAAGATTTTACAATATATTTACTCACCCGTCTATTGGTAAAAAGGGGTTTAATAGATTTCTATAAAAATAATATTCTGATATCAGTGATATCACCGTCTCTCTTTTACATTCATTTCGAATTCGATCAAGCTTTGTTTATATTTGATAATACTGTTTCACCATTTTCCAAATACTTAATTTCTCATACATGGATATGTTGCAGAACTCAAAGTAACACTAGTCACAAAAGACATGATTATTTTTAAAAATTAAATTCTCATTATTTCTGAGTTTGACATAAATCTTTCGTAAAGATACAACCTGTAATCATTTTTGCCAACACAATTTCCAGTCAGAATCACTAATTCCAATCTACACATCGTAGCATCTTGAAAGGCGGGTCGTGATTGGCCAAGTTTATTGCCACTGATTTATATAATTTGTATTCTGGTACCATTTTTGTGAAACGGAGACTATTGCCCATATAATCTTTACGGATTCTCCCAAACTTTGTTGCTCCGTGATCCTGTACACATTCAGTGAGACAGCCGTAATTGGACGGCGATTGATCTCCTTCGTTCCGCATCAGTAAACACGCGTGACGCGGAACGCGCAGCACGCATGCTCACTGATGCGGAACCTGTCCCATTAACGGAGGATTTTTACAGCGCTCGAAAAACGGCTATCTTCCTGACTGTTACCGGGCTTTTTAAAACTTGCTTTTATCTCGGTTTTCTGTATTCGAAATGAAAGCAAAATGTCCTAATGTAATAGCGTATCACTGTTTCCATACGTCATACCAAGTTAATTTGTGGTGAATTGATTATTGGTGTACAAAGGCATTTTAGTAGTTTCATATAATAAATGGTTGTGGCGACCAATATTTTCTTTGTGGGAAACATTTTTTTCTTCTGAAAAGTAATAATTTGTCGTTTAAGAAAAAAAAATCACTAAATCTATCCCTCGAATTCCATCAATAGTATATATTATTATTATAATATTATAACGATATAATTGTAATTGGGTGGATTGCGGGAAACTTTGAAGATTCTATATAATACAAGAATTATGTTTGTATTCTCTGTCTGTTTGTGTTACTCTACCATTTTGAATGATATTACATGTTGCGACTTGCATACTTGTAAATTAATGAAAGATTTGTTGAATGTTGTGTACTGAATGTTATATTGACATACATGTGGAATACAATCAATGCAATATTGAAGCTTTATCTCCCTGTCATTTTGTGTGTATGTTTGCCTGACCCAAAATATTACTATGAAATAGTCAAATGCACACCCCAAAATGGTGTATTATCAATGAATACAGTCTGCTAAGCAAACTTTCGACACTGCATGGCAATCCCAAGTATTTGTTCACTCTACCACTACGAATGCACCTTTCTATAAAGGAGGATAGTCCATGCACTTTTCTAGAGACATAACGACTTCAGGTTAGAATTCAAAAGATTTTTTTTTTATCTATATGCTAGATGGGAAAATGAATTGTCTTATTATACTGATGTAATTTCATCATCCATGATAACTGTCATTAGTCTTGAAGCTTTCCACACAGAAGTAATTATTTTTATTCTTTCAAATTTAAAAGCAAATGTATATAGCCTGACCTTGCGAAAGTTATGTCAGTCACTGATTTTTTTTTTCAATGATCCATGCTGAGTAACATACAGCCCTCCCCCCCCCCAAAAAAAAAAAAAAAAAATTATCATGAACATTGCTGCTCAGGATCTGTCAGTACTCCGATGTTTGCCTTTTGTGTATATGTATTCGCCTTTTCCAACCTTTTTATGCATCTAATCCCCAATCTCTTCCTATTATCGATTTATTATATTTTTTTCTCTTTATATTTGTGCTTATTCCCCAGACATGCGCCCTAGTCTTGAACCTCATACTAAAGAACTGAGTGTGTATAAATTATCAAGAGGTAGTGTGAATGAAGGCAATGTAGCATGTCCTTTTCCGTTATTTCACTCCCAGTAATGTAAAATTTGGTGTCGATACGAAAAGTGATCATTGGTGGATTAATATAACAATGTAATCGGGGTATTTGATAGTGGTAACTAATTCATTTTCTTGCCATTTATATATGTATAGTAATTATTTATTTATTTATTTATTTATTCATTCATTTATTTATTTTCAATTTAGTTTTGTAAGTATTTACGGGAAACCTTGTACTTTAAAAGTGGGTGCGGAGTGTGATATCCATTTCTCGTTACGTTTTGTTTAATTTGCTGTGAAAGATGTTTTTTGTTTGTTTGCTTTAACAGTCAAGGAAAACCTTGGTTTAAGAGTATAACAACTTCTAAAACTCAGTGAAGAAAGTACATAAGGTTGCCTTCGTATATCTAAATCTGAGAGATGACCCACCCCTCCCTTTCTCTCTCTCTCTCTCTCTCTCTCTCTTTCTCTCTGTGGCATACTAACACGTCGTTCTTATCGCAACAACTAACTGAGGATTTTATATTTTCCTGCCAGAATGAACATAGTGTCACTAACAGAGTGGAAGCATACAGCGCATACAGCTCATTTATGACATTGACATGTGTGCGTGAGCACTTTTGTTCACCCCTTGAAAACACATTGTAATACTGCGTTCATACTTTGAATACAATATGTTCCCACTGTGTTCATACTATAAATAAATATATTTGTACTTTGAACACACACAGACAGCAAATACATTGTGTTCATACTGTTACTCCACTATTCCTCTGCCAATATACCGTGTTCATATCATGATTTTTTGTGCAGACTATGGATATACTGTACTCATACATTTAATACACCGTGTTCACAACGTGAAAATTACTGAATAAACTGTGTGTATAGTCATTCCTTGCGATAAAACTGCATGTGAATGCACTGATTTTTCCACTGTCTTCAAAACTCTTGGACACTTTATTAATTCTGGTAGGGATAAATGAGTTTGACATAGTCGCATCATTATATAACACCGTCCATGTTGGATCGATTTCATCATGTTGTAATTCATTTGTCTACCTGTGCTCCCTTACATTCTATTTCTATGATATTTAATTAAGATATCGACGTTGCAATCCATTTCCATACAACTCAGCCCTGCCGGAAAGAAGACAGTGTTAAATGTTGTGTAAAATGCAGATATGGCGATAAAATCTTTCATAAGAGGCTTTATTCTTTTTAACTCGGTCAATGTGACTCCACAGTTGGATCGACACTTGATATAGTGAGAACGGTCTGTTTACACTGTGTCCACTTTGCATGACAGTGTGGCACACTTTGGTGACGCAGGCAGGCCTAATCACATTGATTACGTGTCAATGTATTACCACGGAAATTATTTGGAACACAAAATTTAAAGGAGAATGAAACTCATTAAAAATTAGCTGATAACCATGTGGAAAGTTATCAGCCTTCAAAATATCTTGAAAATACTCATATTTATAAGGAGAACAATCTCTCTAAAGTTTGCAGATTCCTTGCTAGATGTCATCCCATGGGGGCTGCCATTTTGAAAAACTGTGATGTCATAGTAGTACATGTCCATTTATCTGTACACAATGGATATGGGGTTGCATGTACAACCAAAGCCACCAATGCAAAATGGCAGCCATCTTGGTACCCCAACTGTCGCACAGGTGTTGTATGGAGCAGTGGTATGTAGGTCTTTGTCACTTCTTTGAATAATTGACAAACCTTTGTCTGACCAAGCAACAACTTGTGTATGCTAAATCCTGCTTAACAAAAGAAACTGCCTCACCTATGAAACAGCTGAACCAAATATCTTGATACAATTAGGTTATATGACAGGATAAAAAATCCCTTCATTTGAATGTACATGACTACAAAAATGGTCTGTTATGATGAAATGCAGTGTCATGCATTCCACAGGTGATCATGAGTATGTATGTAGGTCAGTGGGTATCTCACAAATAGCACTGCTCTGACATTACTTTGTAAAGAAAATGGCAGCCCCCATGGGATAAGGTGTAGCAAGGAATCTGCAACTTTTTAAGACATTGTTCTCCTTTTTAAATAATCAAATAGGAGTAATTTCAAGATATTTTAACAGGCTGACAATTATCTATATGATTATCGGCTAATGTTTATTGCCTTTCATTCCCCTTTTATAGTTTTGAAAATGTGAATATACCGTGCACAATAGTATCAACATTTCTTGACACTATTTTCTTTCCGGCAAGGGTTGATGACTGCATAACATACTTATCATCATTGTAATCACCACTGTCTACGCCATTTTGTATCATTCCCATAATCCAACAGACGATCGCATGTCACTCCCACAAACGCCGGCGTTCCAAACGTAGGAGACTGGGCGTGCGTATTAAAGGGGTTAACGAAAGAGCATTTGAACTAAATGAAGAGAAAGGTATGTGTAAGTTAAGCATGCAGCTCAAGAGAAGAGACTCTGTTGAATACTAACTGAAACAGCTTCCCATCATCTTCAGTCATTTTCAGCGGAGTTGTCTAAAGGAGAAAGCGTGGCTTATTTTCCAGCCAATCTGGCAAATCGAAACGTTTCGGAAATATGAATTTTCATCCTGCAATAAAATACGAATGAAAAGTGGAATGTCAAGCAATGGCCTACAAGCGAATTCAAGCTCAAAGTTGGACCATAGTTCTTACTCCTGTTTAGCTGTAGTTAAACTTTTATCCTCGTTCAACAGAGTTTCTTTTATCGGTTTAGGTTTAATTTGGTATGCATGGAAAATTTACATCAGAACTCAAAGGCATAATATGATCAAAACCTCCGGCGACCTTTCTTTCTTACTTTACATGTAATTTAGAAATATATGTTATTACTTAAAGTCTTAAAGTATGGAAAACTGTTTTGAGTGAAAATTATACCCCTGATTTTAAACTATACACACACAAAAAAAAGGGATTTGCCTCTGTTCTGATGGAAATTTAAGATGGTAATCACAACTAGACCCGTTGCACAGAGAGTTACGTTACGATCATTTGCATATCATTAGCCAATCAAAATATTTTAAAAAATGATTATGATTCACTATCCAGCGATTATTGATTGGCTACTCGTTATAACTTGAGTGACCCAAATCTCTATGTAACGGAGTCCTGGCGCATGATTTTGGACATATTATATGGCACGGTACGACTACGGAGTCTGCATGGTCTTAGCGGTATAGCACCTACCTTTTTTATGATAGTCAGCAAATGAAATCTTCCAAGATGTAGAAGTTTTTTTATTTTCCTAACTTTCTGCGGGAATGTGATCGTGCAGAAGACACTGGTTAGAGTTTGGTTAGATGACAGTCACTAGCATAGTCTGCTGCAAAGCATAGTATTCATCCATTTCCACTACCTTCACTTAACAATTTAAATTCAACCAGTCTGGATTAATATCGACTTTGTACTATCGTCAAAAATAGCGTATTGTCGTTATTGTGCGAGCATTGCCGACAGGG